>JAJOOH010010036.1:0-42632 GCA_029582605.1 Solanum gracilifrons | reverse complement strand
CCCTCCTCCCCTTCTAGATTAGCACCCTCCAATCAGACAAAATATTAGAGTAAGCTGGGTGTGGTAATTCTCGAGGAGGGAAATTATATCCTCACAATCGATGTTAATTTCTAGTGGCGTCAAGTTGTTGTTCAATGCCAACTCCATTCCTTGTAGTAGTGCTGTCAATTCTACATTTAAGGAGTTTGTAGCATAAAGGTTGATCATATAGCCTAATATCCTTTCTTTCTTTATATTCCTAATTACTCCCCCTATTCCTCCTATCCCCGGGTTACCCATTGGCGAATGACCCATGTTTAGTTTGAATCCTTTTGTTGGAGGTTCCCATTTTATGTATGTGGGTTTTGGGGTAAGCTTCTTTTCGAGGGTCCAGTTAGTGAAAGATATTCTCTGTAGTGAATTATGGTCTTTGTAATGCTTATTTTCATACTTATATTATTTTGTTGGTTCTCATTTTTTGTCCTCAAAATGTTGCATATGAAGAAAGGGTACGCTTCATGCCAATTTAATGATGTTTTTATGAGGGGAAAACTTTGAGTCTAACTAGCCAATCGCCCCCTCCAATATTTATAATATGATTTATTGCATATATAAATCCCAAGTCTAGCCACATTTTCGTAACTGTCTCACATTCTAGGAATATATGGGTGATCATTTCGGGAGTGTTGCATATACGACATAGATAATCTAGTGTGGGGATTCTATTATGCTGTCACCGCCAAATGAAGTATTTTATTTTATTTTATTTGGGCCTTTAAGTGACCAAATCCATGTTAATTCATTTATTGGTTGAGGGATTTCAACATTGTTTTTTATTAGAAAATAATATACAAAGCTTGTTGTTAGGACTCCCTTATGGATAGGCCTCCAAGTGGCTTTGTCCTTTAGTGCTCTGTTTGTATAGGTACATTGTAGGAGGTTTTTCTTTAGCTATTTAGTTAACTCGAATGATAGAGGTCCTCTTTCGTCCTGGACATACTTGGATATGAATGTTCCAGTTTTGAGGTCTCTCCCATTTACGTGGAGCGGGCCATGTAGTAGTTCTCTCATTGTTATATTGTTAGGTAGCCATTGGTCACGAGATTTTTCGATTGTCTACTACTATTAACCTTTTCTACAAGCATTTCATACTACCAGGAAGTTTTTTCTATTATTAACCTTTCATTTTTTGAAACTACTATGAAATATATCTTTATTTTTATTAATTATTTTTGTATTACTTGCATCAAAATTTGTTTATAAGGTTATTACATTATAATTTTGTTCAAACTAATGTTTTTTTAGAAAAGTTGTCCATTTGCCAAATTATAGGACAACATTAACTTATTTACACAATCAATATTTTTTCATTTTTCTATTTTAGACGAATTTTTTGTTTTTTTTTATAGAAGTTACATAACAAAAATACTATGATTTTTAAAGAAGTATAAAAAGAGAAGATAAAAATTGGTAATGCAACGATAACACTCAATTTAACCTCAAGACAAGTAAGAGAATAAGCGATCGTTAGCAATAAAAACCCAACTAAGAGTCGGAGACGAATCTCACTTGGACATGTATAGTGCAAAGAATTCAATTAGAAAAATTAGGAAAGTGACCTACAGCCCATAAATACATGTTTGTACCTAAAATTCAATATTTTTATATGATTATTTTCTGAAGACCTCTGAATAGGGAAAATCTATGTCTTTAAAATTGTATTGCTTAAATTACATACTTCATTCAGGATGACAAAATTTATTATGATAAGTTGTACCTTCAATCTTTCACTTCCACATGTATATGATAATTTCAAATAAAACACTTAATATTTCAATCTCAGATTTCAATTATTGAGCTATACAGTATTATCAGTATTGTGTGGTTTAACCGTATAATTCAATTCAGAGTATTACTTAACACCAAGTAAACATATGGATGAAATATCACCCGTCAGTTAAGATTGAAACTTTTAGTAGCAATCCTTAAGTCTCAGAACTATGTGACAACGTAGGTTTTAAGGGTCACCTGTCAGACCATGACTGACACCTTAGTCCTTTTTGGACATTAGCTTAGTAGATCAACATTAGATAATATTTGTACCCTGGCAAAGTGCAAAGCACCCTTCCAACTAGGGTACAGGTTGGACTCCGTTTAGCTCAGATAGAGCATGTCGATTAACAGTATCTCCCACAGTTTATTCTCAAATATTTGATGACCTTGTATATTAGTTTACTCAGCACAATGTTGATTAGTTACACACTTATAATTATTACTTGGTCATTGCATCAACTAATTTATTTCATTTTTATATTCAATTCAATATCTTAGATTTATAATGTTTAGCTTGTTAGATTATTGTGTATATCTCACATAAAATACTTTCCGAGAGATTTTAAATTGGTATTTTGGACTATTCATAACTACAATTATGAAATTAGTGGGATAGTTTTAATATATAATTTAGTTGGTGGTTAAACAAGATAGAATTAAAATTAATATAGGGTCACTTTTATCACTTTTATAATTTTAAGATATACAATTAGGGTGATAACTGATCTGTAGAAAGGAGGAAAAATAGAAAGGAGCCGCATGATTGTCAAAGCAAATTCAAGAAGCGATTTCAGGTGATCTTTTACTTTAAGTTTTCGTAGTTATATTAATTGGATGCATATGCTTTATTGATTAGGGAATGGTAGATGCTATTGGAACTTATCGTGTATGTGATTTCTCCCGTATTGCAATTCAATTGGGTTTGCGTAGAAAATATAGTTGGCAAATTACATATATAGTATATTGAGTAAAGGCTAATGAATTGAGTTAGGCTATTGTGGCGGTGTAATTAATTTAATAATTGGTTGAGTAGCAGTAAGTGAAGTCCATGGTTTAAGCATAAAGTTGATTGGTTTTGTTGGTGGGGTGCAAAATACTTAATTGGATTCACTGCATTCATCAATTAAAGTGCCAATTGTTATTTATTTATTATGATTATTATATTATAAAGTGAAGTGTGCATATGTATAGTATTGCTGTTAGATGAATGATGAGAGAAAAGTTAGGCCAACCATTCATGTTGTAAAGAATTGGAATTGAGAAAGAAAGATGGAATTAGAATTGCAATGTTAAGGTGTTCCAATTTGTCTTACTGCGGTGGTGTTCTGAAACTTAAGAGTAACGACTCCTATTGGTTCTTATGCCTAATTATGGCTGATTATTAGGTTGAGTAATGCTTATAGTTTTAAACCATTAGAAAGATGTTAGTTCTGCCATTCATTTTGCAGTACGCCATGGTTTGCTAATCAACTAGGTTTATCATTAATTATTTACTTTGTTATATAGGTAATTAAATATAAGGTGTAGTATATTATATGAATTACATTAAATTTATGCTAAATGGAGGAATAAGATTTACTCTTGGGCTTGAATTTGAGGAAATTGATTATAGAATTGGTTGATTTTTGGGTCTAGGCTAGACATATAGTAGCATGAGTGATTATATACTCGTTAATTTACAAGATATATATATACTTGATAGATTGGAAAGGTTCGGAGACGTTAAGAAAATGGAAGGCATTGGAGAAGTAGCTTGCTTGACTTCGGTTCTTCGGTGGAGGTAGGTTATGGTTTATTATATTTGATAGATAGACTCTTGATTGTGTGATTGTGTAGCTTGGTTGTGTGGTTTGTGATTGGTCTGAAATCCTGAGACCGTGAAATTTATAATATTGAACCCTCTCTATCGAAGTGATGCCTTGAATAAAGAAGGCTTGATGAAATATTGTTAATAAATTGAAAAGTGGTGATAATAAATGATAAATTAATGATCTTATTGGATCGGAGTGTCACGTTCCGACACAGTATAATTGCATCAGAGTGTCACGTTCCGACACGGTATTATTGGATCGGAGTGTCATGTTCCGACACAGTATAGTTGGATCGGAGTGTCACGTTCCGACACGGTATAATTGGATCGGAGTGTCACGTTCTGACACTGTAACATTAAAGGAAAAGGATATTGAATTAACTTAATGTACTCAATCTCAAAGAACTCAATTCCCAAATTATTTTGGTTTGGAGGCATGAGTCCTCATGTGTGATCTTAATATTGTTGACTGATTATGTACTTACTTTAGTGTTGTTGACACTGGTTCATGTGTTTGTTGCTTGTCACCTGCTAAGTGTCATAGTTGATTTTATACTATTATTCATTACATGTTAGTTTCTATTTTGGGTTGGCCGATGATATCTACTCAGTACATGTTGCCCTGTACTGAGCCCTACTTGTATTTTTCTTTGTTTTCTTTTGTGGAGTGCAGCGAGTGTATCAGTGACTTTGACTCGCCCTCAACTCTAGCTAGTCTCCAGCACATCAGGTTCCAGGGTGAGCTATTTATTCCATCTCGTGTTGGATTCTCTTGGTCATGACATGATGTCCTTAGTTTCGGGCATAAATTATTTTATTCATTTATTTTGGTGTCTTTAATACTCTTAAAAACTTGCATAGTCACCTCTCTGATTATCTAGGTTTTTGCCACCTCTAGATTTTCCTATCTGGAGAAATGGGTATCTTCTTTGCCTCATTCCTCGTGTTTGAGCTCTAAGTGGTTTTCATTTGGAGATAAATGTCACGACTCAAAATGAGTCGTACGTGGCACCCACACTTAACCTCCTAAGTGGGCGAACCAAGAAATCCAAACCTCAACATAAACCAATAATTCAACTACGAATAACAACAATAATGCGGAAGCTCAAAACCTATTGAAGTAACCAATCAAATAAACCTCTAAAGTTGAACACTTATTATCCCCAAAATCTGAAAGTCATCACATCAAGGACATCTAATCTTCAAATACTAATCTAGTACGTATAAATGGCTTTCTACCTTCCATGGAGAATTTGGAGCTAATTTTGACCTATTTAGGTCAAATACACTTTGTATGGACTGATCCGATTGGATCAACACTTTTAGTTTTTGTTTTTGTTTTGCTCTGATTGTATTGTTGCCCTTGTGGCTACTATTAAAAAAAAACAAAAAACAAGGCTCATATGAAAGAGAATATGAAAAAATTATTGTCATGTTAAACTATTTAATTTGAAAATGTATACAATTTAAATTCTACATCACATCAATAATTTCTTATATATATTTATCCTTTTCAAATGGCATTTCATGGAGAAATGTTAAATATTCTTTTATTAGGGATGAAAATTTTGTACACAATTTGTTTTCTCTGTTTATAATTAAAGTTGGTGAAAAGATTATGCAAATTATGTTATAAAAATATTCATGTCTATTTCTCCTAATAAAGTTAATTCGGTAAAAAAATCTTTGAATGTATTTAATTCATTCCTAATCTATATATGTATCTTTTCTAAGAAACAAAAATTCCACAAAAATCAACATTAACCTATATATTAAGCTAAGTTTTAATAAATTAAAGGAGATGTAAAAGATCTTTAAATCATATAAATGTCAACACCAAGTCATTATTATATAAAGAGAAAGCAAATGCAAAGTAACTGAAAAATCACAATTTCAAAACCCTAATTAATGAAACTCAATGGAAGTCATGCTAATAAAAATATTGTTTTATCAAGACCTAGCATTAATACATTGTAGAATTTTATTTTTTTCACTCATACCTGAACCAAAACCCAATATGCATAAATAATAATCATTAAATAAAAAATAATCTTGTCTTCAATTGTCCATAAATGTTGATGTTATAGCTAATTTAAAATTCAAAACAACAAACACAAACAATTAAAGAGTAGAAGAACATGAGATAGCGTATGTGTCACGCTCCGAGCCTACACCCTGGGCGGGACCGGCACTCGAAGACCACTGCTGGCCCTAAGCGAACCCTTGTCCTGGCTTACTTAACTCAGCGGAAACTTAACTCAACATAATAACTTCATGCAATGAAAGGTCATAAAACCACCTAATTGATGAAAGCTGGCCAAAAAGGCAACTCGTGTCTCAAAATAGAATATTTATATATATACATAGATGAGAGACTCAATACTAACTGACTGTCTATGAAGCCTCTATAACACTGAGATGGATGTTGGGAGAGACCCCACAACATCCTAATAAAGCAAAACTAGGAACACAAAATAACAAAGTCCTCCGGAAGGCAATGAGGCTCACCACTGACTCTGGAGTGCTTAGCTGGATCAACGGCGTGCTGGATGCTGATCTTGGGTACCTGTGTCTGCATCATCATAAGATGCAGGCCAACTAGCATCGGTACATTGAATGTACGAGTATGCGAGCTGGAAAGCTAAACAACAACTTAAGCTGGAAAGGAGTATAAAGGAACACTTACCTTGGCTCTGTTCGACTCATGAATAACCGAACTCAATATAAAGCAATAAGATAAATGCAATATATAAAACTTGTAAAACAGTGTAAACAACTTAGTTCGTTAAGGATAAAACAATAACAAACTCAACTTTACTTATATAAAAGTAATATAACTTTAGTGGGAGGTTCTTTAACCGACAACCACCACTATGAGCCCTAGTGATGATACAACGTTTTACCTCACGTTGCCCAAGGATCATCCTATACCTTGCCGTGATATAGGACCTTACTTAACTTAGTGGATCCACTAGCTTAACTTACGTAATCATCTAAAAAGAATGACCCGTTAGATCCCATGTTGGCTACATGGTTCTTAGGGAAAGTTGAGTTAATATGAACTCGCGGCCCCATTTTGGTGCTCAATACTACTCCCAAAAATACTTTAGCTCATAAGTGTTTTAAACACATCTTTTTTTAGTTTGAGATAATTGCTCAAAGCTTAGCCCAAAGGCTCTCTTGGAAAACATAGTTCCTTTCTTACTCAAATGTAAAAAAAACATTTATAAACTTCTTTGGGAATACTTAGTTCCCTAATAACTTTTGAGAAATGAACTCAACTCTATACTCTTGGCTTAACTTGAAACTTGAGCCTTAAAACGAAGTTAAAACGTTCAATAAAAAATCTTGAAAACCTTAAAGACTTGCTTTGACTTGCTTCTTGACTTCTAGACTTGCCTCTAACTTCACTGGACTTTGATCCTAACTTTCCTCGAATTGGATTATGGATTCAAGGGTAATGATCTCATGTTTATGGATGAGTTTGTGATGTTTAGATGTACCTTAGAGTGTTGAAATCAACTAGAAAACATAGGTACATTACCAAGGAACATGTACGAAAAAGTGGGGAAGGAATGAGGAGGATTGGAGTCCTTGGCGCTCTGACAGGCGCGGGGCGCCAGCCCTCAAGTTTCAGAAGGCCTGCTGGGCGCACTGCATGGCGCGCCACCCCAAGGGTGGAACTTCAGAGCCCCTTTTGGAGCGCGCTGGCTGGCGCGATGCCCCAGCCTTTTCTCAAGAAATCCTACTTTTCTCCTTAGTTTCTCCAACTCTAAACCCTCTCAACAACAAAGGTTCTTTCCCCAAACACTCATAATCATTAAAACCCTCAATATACAATAGATTCAACTCGAAATTCCATCCGGAAACATGTACCAAATCAACAAGAAACTTCAACAACACAACCACAAGAATTCAACAACCACAATCAATCTTTTCTCGGAATTAAAACAAGTATGGCATGTGGGGGAATGAACCAACCCAGCACTATGATCTCACATACCTTATTAGGAATCACCCCCGACGAAAACTATGACGATCTTGACGAACTTTGCTTTTTCTTCTCTTTCTCCTCTTGTTTCTCTCTTCACTCACAACCCTAACTCTCACTTTTAAAAGGGAAAAACTGAATTAAAATCATTCTAGACCCTTAATATAACCAAAAGAAATGGTTAGGGAAAAGACCAAAATACCCTTACAAATTCGGACTAAACTCCCCTGTGCCAACAACCCAACTTTCAAAGGGCATAACTCACTCATACGAACTCGAAATCGAGCAAACTCGGCGGCGTTGGAAAGAGCATTCCAAGGGCTTTCCATACATACTGTTAATACACCTAAATCATCCTGATCTATGAGTTATGACCGTGTGAAGTTGACCAAAAACTCATTTTTTCCCATACTTAACTAAATTTTCAGATTTGAATTCTTTCCAAAAATGACTATTTCCAATTACAAGCTTTTTCAGAGCTATTTCAAATTGCACGATGTTACAGTATGTATGTAGAATAGAATAGTAAAGAAGAAAAGAAAACAATATGTCATGATGAAATATAATGTTAAGTTGTAAGATTTTGTGTGGAGAGACGCGGTGGTTGGAGGCATGAAGAACATGAGTAATTGAGTATTGTGCCTAATAATTTGTCAAAACCATTCTGAAAGTACCCTTTAACTACACTACATTGCATTTTATAAGTATGCGAATGTTTTAGAATGAGTTTAAAGGAATAAAAATTTGTAATGAGCGTGGAGGTGAAATTCAAATTATTATGCTCGGTGGAAAATATATTTTAAGCGAAACAAGGCAAATAATAAGATTGATTATTCAAAGTGAATATACCTTGTCATTTTACTAGGGATGGTTTTTTTTTTACAGGATTTTTTTCTTGTTATTCATTAAGGTTGGTGAAAAGGTCAATCCAACTATAAGAGCATTCATGTCTATTTTGCCAAATGAAACTGATACAACAAAATAATTGAATGTATTTACTGAATTTTTATATCTTTTGTTTTCTCAAACTAAACAGTATCATAATTTATAATTAAGTAAATAAAAGTGTGTCTTCTCTAAAATTTAAAAAAATTAGATGATATATACAATCACATATTTCACCATCAGAGCTGACGAAAATACTATTCTTCAGTACTATCACCCTATAGAAAAACTATAGTGTAGATAGATAATATATATGTATTATATGTTGAATTTTTTTGCTTCATGTGCTTGCTTCTTTATATTCTAATTTTAAATTACGTTATCATGTTTCTGATTATGTTTTAAAAATAATAATTTACAATCGAATATGTATATATGTCATGCTTTTGTATCTTTAATTTGTTAGCACACGACATATCTGATAATAAAACATATTACTTACAATTATTATGTTTTTTTGTTTCTTAGTCTAACGTACTATATACTCATGCATTTCTTGCATCATTTTTTTACTGACTGATAAAAATGATTAATAATTCTAGTTGCTATCAAAATGTTTTTTTTTTCATTTTTTAAACTAAAGTACTAATGCAGTTCTTGTATTTTTTACTGAATAATAATGATGATTCTCGAAATAACAAACATGTCATGCTTTTGTATCTCTAATTTGTTAGCACACGTTATATCTGCTAATAAAATATACTACTTGCTATCATTATGTTTTTTCTTAGAATAAAGTACTCATGTATTTCTTGCGTTTTTTTACTGAATAATAATGATGATTCATGGAAAAATAAAAATATCTTTTTTTTGTATCTCTAAATTGTCAGCACACGTTATATCTGGTAATAAAACATACTACTTCCTATCATTATATTTGTTTTGTTACTTACAATAAAGTATTCATGCATTTCTTGTTTTATTTGTTGCTGAATAATAAAGTTTATTTTTGGAATAACAATAAATTCGGATACTTCTTGGAGCTTCTAGAAAGTTTGAGTAAGATATATTTTGATATTTTTTATTTAATACATATTTATATAAATTTCAAAACTTAATAGTTAAGGTATATATTTAAAGAAATATGATAAATTTTCTAGATTTTTTTTATATCTAGAACCATCTATTTACTAGTATAAATATGTGTGGCCTTAATCAGTTGTAATCAAGCTAGTTCAAAAACATCTTATTTATTAATAAAGTTCTCCTGCCCAAAATCCTCATTCTCCTTCATGGATACTTCTCTTTTCACCACCCAAAACATGAAAAATTTGAAGAATGAAAAGTTTCATGTTCTTATAGCACTATTCCCAGGCCAAGGCCTGATTAATCAATGTCTTCAATTTTTCAAACAATTAATCAATTTAGGCAATGGAGTCACTTTAACAACGAGCCTATCAGCTTTCAGTAAAATAAAAAAACTCCCAAATGTTGAAGGGTTAAGCTTTGCTCCTTTCTCTGATGGCTATGATGTCAAATTCCAGTTAAGTTCAATTGATGAGTTTCATTTGTTCTATTCTTCTGTAAAGTCCCGTGGGTCAAAATTTATTTTCAATTTGATCCAATCAAATGCAAAAAATGGTATCCCTTTTTCACATGTCATCTACACAATTATCATGTAATGGGTTGGTTTAGTGGCCAAAAAAATTAATATGTCATCTACATTATTTTGGATCCAACCTGCCACAGTTTTTGATATTTACTATTATATATTCATAGACAATTTTGATTATTTCAAAAATAGTGATGCTAAGGATAAAATAATAGAGTTACCAGGATTGCCACCACTTAGTCCAATTGATTTTCCTTCTTTTGTGTTTGATGACGTGGAGAGTTCCAACTGGGCAGTTAAGTCTATTAAAAGGCAAATTGAAATGTTGAGTAGTGAAGAAAATTCAAGAGTTTCTTGTGAACACTTTTGATGCTTTGGAATTTGATGCTTTGAGAATTCTAAAGCATGTGACTATGGTGGGAATTGGGCCTTCAATTCCATCAATATTTCTTGATGATAATATTTTTCGAGCTGATATGATTGAGATTCGTTCAAAGAATTATATGGATTGGTTGAACTCAAAGGACAAGGGATCAGTTATCTATATAGCATTTGGTAGTTACTCCGAAAAATCAAGTCAATTGATGGAGGAGATTGGTCACGGATTGCTGAAATGTGGGAGGCCTTTTTTTATGGGTGATTAGGGAAGGACAATATGGGGATAAGATGGAGGACAAGTTGAGTTGTAAAGACGAACTTGAAAAGCAGGGGAAGATAGTGAGTTGGTGCTCGCAAGTGGAAGTTCTAAAACACCCTTCTGTTGGTTGTTTTTTGACTCACTGTGGATGGAATTCAACTTTAGAGAGCATAGCATCTAAGGTACCTATCGTGGCATGTCCACTCTGGAACGATCAAGTTTGTAATGCAAAACTCATTCAAGATGTTTGGAAGAATGGTGTTAGAGTTAATGTTAGTGAAAGGGGTGTCATGGAAAGAGATGAGTTCAATAGATGTATCACGATCGTGATGGGGGACGGTGAATAAGGAGAAGAATTGAGAAGAAGTGTCAAGAAATGGAGTGATTTAGCTAAGGAAGCTATGAAGGAAAATGGTACATCAAGTGTGAATCTCAAGGCTTTTGCTAATGAGATTTTACTTGGTCATAATGAGTACTAAATCACTCATGAATAGTGACTTCAATAAAATAGATAGTAATCAATTAGTCTTTTTAAGAGTTTGTTCTTTGTTTCAAAAAAAAATAGTGAATTTCTTCGAAATTATTCATAATGAAATAATATACTTTGTTTCTGAAATAATTATATTAATTTCTTCCTCACTTTAAATTTTTAATTGTTTTCTTGTATTTTCACTTTTAATTATTTTTAGAAAATTATGTTAATTTTTTTTTTAAAAAAGTGTCCTTTAATTTATATTTTTTCAAAAAAATTAAAAACATTTACACACGTGACAGACATGTGTGTACAAACATAACAAATTTATTTGGTTGAAGGTGTCACATCAGCACAAAAGGTGCACGAATGTAAGAAAAATATTAGTTCGAGGGATAATAGGACCCTAATTAAGTTAATGTGTGTCAATGGGATTTCAGCCATAGTTCAGGAGGGGAGGGGTATTAATGCATTATCGAATATGTACTTATGTCATGCTTTTGTAACTCTAATTTGTTAGCACACGTTATATCTAATAATAAAATATACTACTTGATATCATTATGTTTTTTGTTACTTATTACTCTAAAGTACTCACACATTTCTTGTGTTATTTTTTGCTGAATAATAAAGTTGATTCTTGGTATAACAAAGAATTCCAGATACTTCTTAGAACTTTAAGAAAGTTTGAGTAAAATATCTTTTGATATATTTTTATTTAATAAAATTTATATTTTCTCAGAACTTAAATATTTAAGGTAGATGTTTAAAGAAATATGATAATTGTTTTAGATTTTTTATATCTAAAACCATTCACACACTAGTGTAAGTATGCGTGACCTTTATACGTTGTAACCAAGTCAGTACAAAAATGCTTTCTTCATTTACAAAGTTCTCCTTCCCAAAATCATCATTCTCCTTCATGGATACCTCTCTTTTCACCACCCAAAACATAAGAATTTATAAAATAAAAAATCTCATGTTCTTATAGCACTATTCCCAGGCCAAGGACAAATTAATCAATATCTTCAATTTTCCAAACTATTAATCAAATTAGGTATTGAAGTCACTTTAACCACATGTCTCTCAAGTTTTAGTAAAAAAAACTCTCAAACGTTGAAGGATTGAGATTTTTCATTTCTCTGATGGCTATGATTGAAAACCCTAATTAAGTCCAATTGATGAGTTCCATTTGTTCTATTATTCTATAAAGTTTCGTGGGTCAAAATTTATTTTCAATTTAATTCAATCTAATTCAAATAAATGTACCCCTTTTTCACATGTCCTCTTCACTATTATTATGGAACGGATTGGTTTAGTGGGAAAAAATAATCCATATACATTATTTTGGATCCAACCAATCACAATTTTTGATGTACTATATAGATTCACAGATTATTCTGAATATTTCAAAAGTTATGATGCTAAGGATAAAATAATAAAGTTACCAGGATTGCCACCACTTAGTCCAATTGATTTTTGTGTTTGATTTGAGAGTACCAATTGGGCAGTTAAGTCTATGAAAAGAAAAATTGAAATGTTGAATATTGAAGAAAATCCAAAAGTTCTTGTGAACATTTTGATGCTTTGAGAATTATTGTCACACCCCGAGCCTACACCCTGGATGTGACAAGCACTCGAGAATCATTGCTGGCCCCAAAAGAATGCTTGGCCTGGCTCAATTCTCAGCGGAAGACTTACTCAACAATAAAAGAACTTTAAAAGTAAGGTTTTAACTTAATGTCTCAAAATAATAAACTCAGAAATATATAAGAACATTCAACTAGCCAAACGAAGGCAACTCAAGTCTCAAACAATAACAATAGAAATGAAAAAGACTCCTGAACTACTACTGTCTATCTATGAAGCCTCTATACTATGAGGGATATCGGGACAAGACCCCGGTCATCCTAAAAAAACTGAAATAATAGAAATAGATAGAGGATCCTACGGAAGCAAGGAGGCTCACCAAAGCTAACTCGAACTGCTATGCTATCAACGAAGCGCCTGTTGATGACCTTGATATCTTGTATCTGCATCATGAAACGGTGCAGGAAAAATGGCATCAGTACATTGAATGTACAAGCATGTAAGGGGAATACTGAACATAACATAAAAGCTTGAACTTGGGAAAAGGAAACATACTCACCTCAACTCTACTCAACTCTACCTCAACTCATGGATACTCAACTCAATACAGTATAAAGACAACAATAAAGATGCAGTTTATATAAAGCATTTAAAACAGTAGATAACAACTCACTTTATTTAAAAAATATAGTAATAACTCTTATTTGTATGTAAAGATACAAAATAACTCAAATTGGGAGATTCTCTAATCGACAACCATCACTATGAGCTATGTAATGATACGGTTTCTCGCCCACGCTGCCAGAACTATCTTATACCTTGCCTGAGTATAAGACATACTTAACTAAGTTGATCCACTAAGCTATGCTTAAAAAACAATAAGTAATCATCTAAAAATTAAAACCCTTTCTACCCACGTTGGCTACATGGTTTATGAGGACTTTGAGTTGTATAAACTCGTCTTCATATCGGTGTTCAATACTACTCCCAATAATATACTCAACTCATATGTTTAAAAACATTTCCTTATCCTTAAGCTTCGAGATTTTTACTCAAAAGGTTCTCTTAAAAAAGATTATACTCAAAAACTCCTCATGAACTCATTTGGAAATGGATGTTTCCTCTCATTTTAAATGTAAAAACATTCACTCCTGGGAATACTTAGTTCCCATATATTCATTTTGAAAAATTGAAACTCAACTCTCCTCATCCTCAAACTTAAGTCTTTAAACAAGTTTTCAAAGATTGTGAAAGACTTCTCAAAATGACTCGAAAGAACTCTCAAGACTTTTTTCTCAACTCTACCTTGAATTTGAATTATGAATTCAGGGGTTATGATTCATGTTATGAAGGATCTATCGATGTTTAGATGTAGTTTAGAGTAGTTAGAATCAGAAAGAAGTAATGGTACACCTTAAAAGAACTTAGACAGAGCAAACGACGAAAAAAAGTTGGGGGCCAGGCGACCCTGGCACAATGTTGGCGTGGGGCGCCAGCCCCTGAACTTTAGAGACTCAATCTTGGTGCACTGCTAGCGTACCACGCCAGACCTTGTGGCGCATCTGTGGCGCACCGCACCAGCCTTTCCCCAGTTTAATCTGATGAATTTTTCTTCTCATTTTCTGATCCTAATTCGACTAGAATTGACTTTTTTCCTCAAATTTTCCTTAGATTGATTCATCCAATAAAGTACACGAGAATCTACTCACTTTACCTCAAGAACAACCCTCAAAGATCGAAATCCTCACCTCAAGAATTTATCAAACTAGATAAGCAAAACATGAAGAACAAAACCTCAAGAACAACCATCAAGAATTCAAATCATTCAACCTCAAGAACGAAATTTAGGATGTAATTTACATGATTGGCGTGCGGGTGAACGAACCGAACACTATGAAATCTTACATACCTTAATTTGGTGAAATTCTTCAACAAATATCAAGTATTGTGATGAACGCCTTGAACCTCTCCTCATGAACTCCTCTCAAAACGCTAAGCGTAATTTAGAGTTGTAAAAACTGACCTAAATCAGTTTACACCCCAAAAATATTACTAAAAATGTTTAAAGATGATGGGGTAACGAAAAGACCAAAATACCCCTCATTAATTAGGGTAAATTTTCTTAACTTGGCAAGCTGACTTCAAACGGGCATATCTCCCTCATCCGAACTCAAAATTTAGCAAAATCGATGCCGTTGGAAAGAGGATTCAAAGACCTTTCATTTCATATCTTATGGGATACCTAAATCATCATGTACTGAAAGTTATAGTCATTTTAAGTTGACCCAAACCTCATAACTTAATCTTAACTTGAACAAATCTCAAATTAGCTCTTTCCAAATTAGTTCTTTCTAAATTTAGCTCTTTCTAAGGTGGGATGTTACAATACATCCCCATTGCGAACATTTGTCCTCGAATGATATTACTCTTAGTAGACTAAGGGTGGCAACATCTAACACCCAACTCAAACACCCAACATGCAAATTAACACAACATTTCAATTTAAAAAGTACCAAGAACAGGTATCTCAATGGGTACCTCCTCATAAGATAGGTTGTCCATCATACCAATATCTTCGGTAGGTATAATAAGTGAAGGTTATCTATCTTATTTAATAGTCTTTTAGATATCTTAACAGTTTTGTTGAACAATTATAGTTTGTCTTAGATGTTTCTGCATTGGTGACACAAAATTTTGTGCATTCTTGATATCTTCCACACTTTATATATGTTTTTATGAAACCTTGATATAAGACTATTTACTCTATTATTTTACTTTTCTCTGCCTAATTATTTATTGTTGTTGTTGGGTGAAAGATTGACTTATTTACTTATTGTATGCTTTTAGGTTTAGAGAATATTTTTCCTTTCGCGTCGTTTATTCATGTCATAATAGAGGAATATATATATACAACTAATACTTTATTGACTAGTAGAATTAGAGTAGACTTAGGACTAATACTTGACCCCTACTCCAAGATATATATATTTACTTAATAGTCCTAGTTTCAACACTCCCCCTTAAGGTGGTGCATATATGTCTATCATGCCCAACTTGCCAATCATCTCGTGGAAGACCTTCCCTGATACAACCTTGGTGAATACATCTGACACCTGACTTTCATACTTGACAAATGGAAAATGTATAATCTTTTGATCTAACTTGTCCTTAGTGAAGTGTCGATCAATTTTAACATGCTTAGTCCGATCATGTTGAACAGGGTTCTGTGCTATTTGAATTGTGGGTTTGTTATCACAGAATAAGTTCATAGATCTAGTACATTCAATTCCAAGATCCTTCTGAACATATTTAATTTATAGCAGCTCATACAAGCCGTTGGCCATCACTTGAAATTCTGCTTCTGCACTAGACCTCGCGACAACCTTTTGCTTCTTACTTCTCCACGTGACAAGATTGCCTTCAACAAAAGTGAGATAACCTGAGGTTGATTTCCTAGTCAAGAGATATCCTGCCCAATCTAAATTTGTGTAGCCTTCGATGACAATTTTTTAATTCTTCAAGAACAACAGTCCTTTTCCTGGAGAACTCTTCAAGTATCGCAAAATTCTATAGACAACTTCCATATGATCTTCTGTTGGGTTTTGCATGAACTGACTCACAACACTTACATCATGTGCGATTTCTGGCCTTATGTGAGTCAAATAGATTAACTTCCCTACTAGACGTTGGTATTTGCCTACATCTTTTGTTTTCTCTCCCGAAGAGTTTCCAAGTTTGTGGTTTGTCTCCTTATGTGTATCAATTGGCTTGCATGCTAGCATCTCTGTCTCCATTAATAAGTCTAGTACATATTTTCTCTGAGAAAGCGAAATTCCCTGTCTTGACCTTAATACTTCAATGCCTAGGAAATATCGCAATTGTCCTAGGTCTTTCATTTCAAATTTTGATGCCAAAAACTTCTGAAGTTGATCCATTTCATTGGAATCATTTCCTGTCAGAACCATGTCATCAACATATACAATCAACGCTATTACCTTTCCTTCGTTGTGTTTGATAAACAAAGTGTGATCAGATTTACTGTGTTTATAACCCACCGATGTCATTGGAGATGTGAAACGTCCAAACCCTTGCCCGTGGTGACTGTTTCAACCCATATAATGCCTTCTTTAATCTGCATACCTTGTTTCTGTAAGTTTGCTCCTGCATTATTCCTGGTGGAAGATCCATCTAAACCTCTTCCCCCAAGTCACCATTTAAGAATGCATTTTTTACATCAAATTATCGCAATGTCCAATCTCTATTTGCTGCAACTAATATAAGTATACGAATAGTATTAAGTTTTGCTACTTGTGCAAATGTTTCCTGATAGTCCACTTCATATTTCTGCGTGTATCCTTTTGCTATTAGCCTCGCCTTATACCTATCAATACTTCCATATGCTTTAAACATTACAGTATACACCCATTTACACCCGACAGTCCTTTTTCCTTCGGCTAGCGGAACCAATTCTCAAGTTCGATTTCTCTGCAAGGCCTCCATTTCTTCGTTCATCGCTTTTCTCCGTTGTGATTCTGTTAATGCTTCCTGCACACCACTAGGAATAGATACTTTGGACAATTGATTAACAGTTAGAGCATATGAGGTTGATAATCTTTTGGTGGAGGTATAATTGCCAATATGATATTTTGAATTGGCATTAAGATCAGGTTCATATTGTATTCTCGGTAGACCTTTAGTTTTTCTTATTGGATAATGGGAAGTAGGAGAATGAGAATCATTAGACATAGTTTCAAGTTCATTTGAAGAGAAATTAAGAGGTACTTGAGGTATATGATCAAGTAGAACATTCTGAGAGGGCTCATTGGTTAATGGAGTGACTATTGTACTTTATGGATTTTCTTTCATTGTCTTCATTTTCGACTTCCTTATTGTTATCTCCTTCTTACCTGATTCTTTCAATGTCTTCATGTGTGACAATGTCTTGTTCCGAGATATTAGAATGTACATTTCTCTTTCCTCGTGAGCTTCTAATTCCAAGAACTCAGTTTCTCCCCCTAAAGCTCTATTCATCCTAGTCTCTTCTATGTCATTCTCCCCCTAAAGAGATGAGGGTGTCACTCCACCTTTATAATATGGTTCTGACTCACAGAAAGATGTATTAAGAGTAACATATAGTTTCTTATTTTGTGGATCATAACACCGGTATCCTTTCTGAAATTCTGAATAGCCAACAAACACGCACCCTCTTACACACATATCAAATTTTCCTCATAGCTATGGGAATGTGAGTGTATACTGTGCAACCAAACATCCTTGGCTCTAAGTTTGGTAGATGCGGAAGAGAACAAAGAGAATGGATCTTTTGCTGTGAAGTCTCAAAATTAATGACTCGAGATGGAACCCGATTAATAAGATAAGCCGTAGACTTAACCACTTCCCCCCAATAAATAGTTGGCATATTCGTGCCAAAGAGAGATACATGGACAATATTCATAATCTGTCTATATTTTCTTTCTGCTAAGCCATTTTGTTGCGATGTGTATGTGTAGGATGTTTGATGATGTATACCTCATTTTCAAAGGTATTCGTCAACAGTAGATTACATAAATTCCATGGCATTGTCACATTGCCAAACACAGATTTGTCGCTGATATTGAGTGCCTACCATATTATAAAAATCTTTGAATGCAATATACGCATCACTCTTCTTTCGAATTATTGATATCCATGTCATCCTAGTACATTCATCTATGAAAGTAATAAAATTACGAGCTGGAGACAAAGTTTCAACTTTCGCAGGACCCAAATATCAGAACGTATAACAACAAAAGGTTCAGAACATTTATTCAAACTTGGTAAATATGGAACACGATGATTTTTCACTAGTTCACAAATGTCACAATGAAAAACTGAGCTATCTAAACCTAAAAACAAATCTGGTTTGAGTTTTTGAAGATAACCAAATGAGATATGTCCGAGGCTTCTATGCCATAACCATACATTGTCCCGTGCTTTCTCAACCCCATATGTGCAGAATGCATGGCTGAATTTCTTCTCTCCGCCTTTAGGCAATTACAAAAAGTAGAGATTGTGTCGCTTAACACCATAACCAAGAGTCCCCCAGTCAGATTGTCCTGAAAGATACAAAAAAAAAAGGCCAAAAGGTTATAGTGCAATTGAGAGGGGAGGTAACTTGGCTAACAGATAGAAGATTATGATCTAGAGTAGGTACAACCAAAACACTGTCAAGTCTTAAAGCATCTGTTAAGACAATTGGTCCTTCTCCGATAACTGGAGAAGTACCACCATTAGCGATAGAAATAAAGGGCTTAGAAGATGGCTTTAATGATTGTAATTTGCTTGGGTCTTTGGTCATGTGATCAGATGCTCCACTATCTATAATCCAAGTATTATTCGTAGAAAGTGCAATTACATTAACATTAACATTATTATTACTGGTAATACCTGGCTGCGTCATATTGACACGAGGTTTTATTTTACCATTATTGTTTGGCTGATTGGTTCCTGATGTAGTCGTGTTTACAACTCTGTTTGCAATGACTTTGCGAGGTTTCTTCAAGAAATCCCACCAATCTGGATAGCCAATGATCTCGTAGCATCGTTGTTTTGAGTGTTCTGATTCACCACAATGGCTATAAATAAGATTAGTATGCTTACCAGATGACTGATTAGTTCGACCTTTAATAGAAATGCTATGATGGAAAGCCATGGCAGAACTCTTAGGAATTAGCCGAGCACTGCCCATAGTCTGCCTCTGTTGAGATTCTCTTCGGACAGAAGCATATGTACTTTCAAGGTCAAGCTTTGGATCCTTTCTTAAAATCTCACCACAAACTTGATCAAATTTTGCATCAAGTCCATTGAGAAATATATGAACTCATAGCCTTGCCATCATAGAATGCATATGAAGAATACCCTCAACAGATCCATCCTGTGTATTTGTTCGGTGATCAATTTCTTGAAAAATAGCAACCAATTTGTTATAGTACATGGATAGGGGTCTTACATTCTGCATAGTGGTGAAGGATTTTTGATTTAGCTCAAACAATCGGGTTTCATCAGAACCATCATAGAACGTTTTAGCCACTACTTCCCAAATTTCCTTTGCCGTGGAAAGCTTGATAAACCACTGCATCAGGGTGGGACTCATCGAGTCAATCAACCAGATCTTCACCTTATGATTCTCTGTAATCCATATTGCATATCCCGAGTCAGTTTATTCGGGTTTCTTTGCTTCACCGGTAAGGTAAGCAACCTTGTTTCGTGCTCTGATACGCATCTCCATCAATTGAGACCATAATGAGAAATTTGTTTCATCAAGGAAAACTCACATTTGAAAGGGGGAGTTGTCTTGTTGAACTATAATTGAGGTAGGGTTGTCGTTGTGCCAGAGGAAGGCGTAGTATCGCCCATCTTGGAAAAAACGAGGTTGGGGATTCAATATTTTTTATGAATCTGATTGCTCTGATACCATGCAGGCTTTTAGGTTTACAGAATATTTTTCCTTTTGCGTCGTTTATTCATCTCATAATAGAGGTATATATAGATACAACTAATACTTTGTTGACAAGTAGAATTAGAGTAGACTTAGGACTAATACTTGACCCCTACTCCAAGATATATATATATATATATATTTACATAATAATCCTAGTTTCAACACTTATGGGTTAGGATTAAAAAAATATTTTTTTTTCTTATGATTGTCGGATTAAAGAAATTTCAATAAACAAGCAATTATTTGTCAATTACATGTTGTGCCACGATTGTTAACTATTAATTGCAATCATTTTCACTACATTAATTACAATATTCCTTTAGTTTAAAATTCGTTGACCAATCAAACAACTTCACATTAATTGAAATTTCTTTAACTTCGTTAAAGGATTGATCTTATTAGAGCAAGGAGCACTTTTTGTTTAAATAAAGAGAGTATTAATATATTAATATTATCTTTTTATTTCCATTTTTTTTTAAAAATATTTGTTATTTCTTAATAGTTCAATTCTGTAAGAATATTGATATTTTTTTTTGAACTTTCATTGTGTATTTATTATTAATGATGAAAACATGACTAAGCCTAAGTAAATTTGTTTAATGATTAACACTCTTGCCGAAATTTGCTTGATGAAAAAAAAACAGGAAAAAAGTGAATTGCTTCCTTAAGAGAAATAAAAAATTGATGGTGAAAAAAATAATTAATTAGTTTAAATTGCTCCAACACACTTTTCTGAATCAATTTTTATGAGTAAAATAATTTTAATACAAAAGTTTAAGATAACATTAGTGCATATATTTGTTCTGACGTCTATATTAAAACTTTCACATTTGCCTTGGAAATATCATTTGCTTCTAATAAGAATGGAAGCCGTTATTCTATCTTAATTACAAATCCAATGCTTAGATGTATTAATCAGATTAACTGATTAAAAATATTGAATAATTTATATTAAATGTAGGGTTCATCCAGTTACAACGAGAAAGATTCATATAGACAAGACATGATGTGCATAAGTCTTAAAAAATAAAATTCATGCTTATGACAAACATTATCATATCTCTTGGAGATAAGTAGTATGTATTTTTAATTATATTTTATAACCCCTACAAATTTCTAATAAAAAATATATGCAAGGAAAAATTTATTATGTTCAGATAGCAAAATATATTGTCAAACAGGCCTACACATGCAATGCAAGTGCCCAGAAACTAGTTTGAAAAAAAATCTTGAAATTAAAAATCTAACACCAAATTCAACAAAAGTCAATTAATTTTGTATTATCTATATCTTGTGTTATATGAGTTTAGTTACAGCCAAGATAAGAACGAAATTACGACACATTTAAATTACTACATTCTATAATATAAGAGTTTTTATGCTATAAGTTTATTTTAAAAGTTAAATTTGGACCAGTGGGCCGCTTTATTCAACAAAATGATCTAGTGGGTTCATTTTGAGCCCAAAATAAAACAAAGGCCAAAATGCCCACTAAGGTCCCCCCAAAAATGACGGTCCTCGGGTGTAAAAGATATATCCTAAAACATTCCTAAAGATATCTCTGTTGTCTCTCTTCTTGCGTTGTCCGCCGTTGGGGCTGAGTTTTCTCTTCTGTCTCCTTCATTTTGGAAGTCCCTCTTGAAGCTTTTGAAGGTGAGATTTTCTTCATTTTACAGATTCTCATTTCTTCAATCTTCCTCTGAATAGCCTTTCTATTGAAGGTATACTTAGCTGGGATGGGATTCTGAGATAGCATTGCCATGTGTGTCGACTTTGAAGATCTGTGTAAGATTTGGAGCCAGGTTAATCTTTGTCTTCTATCAATTCTCCTAGCTGGACACAAGTTCCCCAAATCGAAATCGGTTCACTGTTTCTCTCTTTTTGCTGATGTGGTCATTTTTTGATGATTGACATAGCTTAGGATATTTAATTTTTTCCAGCTATTTTGCTTTGATCACAATCATTCCTATTCTTGTATTAGCTTTGTGGTTCTATGATCCTTTATTTGTTTTCCATGCTACTGTCTGCTTGTGAAACTAATTCTCCTAGTTCTTATTCTGACGGATGGTATCTATTGCTTATCCATGTTTAAGATTCTTCTTGCTTTGCTTGGTAGCTGATTGAAACTTAGATACTGTTGTTTTCCTTCTTGATTTATAGCTAGATTCATAATAAAATCAGCTAGTTGATTAGCTTCTCTAAAAACATGATCCAGGTGAGTGTTAACCAACTCCATCATCCTCTGTATTTCCAGTATTCTTTCGGCTAGAACCCAAGGTACTCTCTAGTTCTGCATAATCATGTTTTTGAGACTTAATGAATCAGTCTCTAGCATGAATTGATTGAAACCTTGTTCTTTGCAATACTTCAAACCTTCCCAAAGTGCCCTCAATTCAGCCTCTATATTTGTAGTGATCCCAATGCTTTGCGCCTCTGCATATAAAAGATCTCCATTTTTGTCGCGAATACAAAATCCATAGGAACTCTCACCTGGGTTGCATTTGATGGCCCCATCAGTATTGCACTTAATCCATCCTAATTTTGGCAATGACCACTTTACTATATGATAATAAAGGTTGGGTTTATATCCTTGCAGAAGATCAAACATCTCACTCCAGTGATGCGGGATATTTCTTATACATGGAAATTTGGCCTTAATCAGTTGATGTATTGTCAATTGACATTGTAAATACATTTTACTGAAAGTGACTTCCTTATCATGTCGTCTTGCATTCCTTCGTTTCCACAGTTCCCAGATGACAATAGCAGGAATTGCTTTCATAATATGTTGCAACTTAGGATATGCCTCATATTCCCACCACTTTGGTAGTTGCTGGTGTATATTTAGGCCATCAATGCTAAAACATGCGCAAGAAGAAAACTGCTTCCATAGTCTTTAAGCAATGGGAGCTGTTAGTAATAAATGCATCATGGTTTCCATTTCTCCTGTCTCGCAATAATAGCATTTGGAAACAATTGGTAACTTCATTCTCTGTTAATTATCATATGTGGCTATTTACTTTTTCCACACTCTCCATAGAAAGAAGGATATCTTAAAAGGTAATCCTTTTAGCCACATAAACTTCATCCAGTCTATCTTCTCTCTTTTATTCCTCATAATATGATAAGATGATTTGACTGTAAATTCTCCAGAAGTATTTCCCATCCACCAGGCTGTATCATTAATATCATTAGTAATTGGCTTGATATTTTCTTCTATGTGACTTGCCATTCCTTCGAAACAGTTCTAACGGTTTCTCCATATACTAAGAACCATTCTGGATAAAATCCTTCACCTGAATGTCTTCACTCTTTGCATTTCCATCTTCTATGAAATATAATGCACCTTATCTAGTCCAATTGTCAAACCAAAAACTGGAATTTCCAGCCTTTACTTGCCACCAAATATCATGTTCTATTTCCTGTCTTATGGTTAGCATTTTCCTCCATACGTGTGAGGCCCCTGAATTCATAGTTACAGTAGGATGTAACTTTTTACAATATTTATTGCCCATGTGTTGACTCCATAAAGATGTAGACACCCTGAAATTCCACCACAATTTTGCAAATTAATGCATTATTGACATCATAAAGAGATCGAAATCCCAAACCTCCTTCCTCCTTTGGAAAACACATATTCTCCCATGCTACCCAATGCTTCCCTCTAACGCTTCATGATCTTCCCCAAAAGAATTTTGCAAAGATGTGATGAATCTGCTCAACTACACTCTTTGGGGTGTTCATATCAGACAATAAATACATTGGTAAAGATTGAAGAACATTACTGATAAGAATGTATTTATCCCCAAAAGTTAAAAATCTGTTCTGCCAAGAGAAAATTCTATTTGCCAGCTTTCTTACTAGATCTTCAAAATAGCTCTTGGTCTTCCTTCCATAAAACACAGGATAACCTAAATAGGTGAGTGGAAAATTTCCTTGCTTTACGCCAGTTAATCTTCTCAATCTGATTTCCACAATCAAGGGAGTATTATCATGAAGATAGAAGGAACTCTTTCATTTGTTAATCATTTGTCCAGAGATGTTCTCATAATCACTCAACACCTTCATCATCGTTTTCACTTATGATCTATCCCCCGAACATAAAAGAATTGTATCATCAGCATAAGATAGGTGGTTTATCTCTGGACTCCACTTCGGCATACCATATCTCTTAAAATCTTTATCCTTGTGTAGGCTATCTAATCCCCTGGCCAATACTTCGGCAGCAATGATGAATAAAGTGGGGGATAAAGGATCCCCTTGCTTGAGTCCCCTCGATGATTGGAAGAAACCATTCCTTTGCCCATTTATCAGCACATAATAGCAATTGTTAGAAACTAGTCTCCACAACATGTCTATGATGACTTCCGGAAAGCCAAACTTTCTCAACACTTTCATGAGGAAAATCCAAGACACCCTATCATAGGCCTTAGCCATATTCAATTTCACCACTACATTAACATTTTAGTTCCTTTTATTGATGTCTCTAATTATTTCTTGTGCTAATAGTACATTTTCTGTGATGCTCCTGCCTTTCAAAAATCCTGATTGTGTTGGGGAGATAACCTTTGGTAATACCATCACCATTCTATCATGCAACATTCTTGAGATGAATTTATTGATAAAATCACTTAAATTTATAGGTCTCATATCAATAAACTTTCTTGCCTTTTCTTTTTTGGGTATTAACACTTAATTTGAATGAGTTATGAACTTTGGAAGCTCATGTCCACAAAAGAACTCTCTAACTAACTTAGTGATATCAACCTCAATAATTTCCCAATAAGTCTGAAAAAATGCACCTAAAAACCCATCTGGTCCTCTTCTCCATCTCCTCCAGTATATATGTTTTCATCTTCGACATCTTTTTCATCAGTTTCTAGTGCTCCAAACTGATTACCAGTCTCAATATTCACCTTTGTCCAAACCTGTTCAGGTTGTTTCTTCCATCCTCCTTTTTTAATTTTTTGTTCAATAAAATCTTCCTTCTGTTTAGCAGCTTTCACTCCTTTCTTATCCATTTCTTTGCTATCTTGAGTGGGTTTCTGTACTCTTTGTTGTGTGTATTCCTACACCTTTTTCCTTTGGTTCGTGGTCCTTCTTCTCTGTTTTACGATATAGTTCTGGGTGTTCCACATAGCATTGTTGTTCCTCATGTCCTTGGATCATGCAAGTCTTACAGTATTTGGGGACGTAATCATACTTTATTCACACCCACTTCTCCATCACCTCTTCATCTGTCTTTTTCATGCCTATTTTAATGTGTTTGGGGAATTCCCTTAGAAGATCCACCTCAACCTTCACCCTTTGCACAGCTGGGCCTGGTTTGATTTTTTGTCGCCATTTCCACTTGTAAAGGTTTCCCAACTGCAGCAGCCAGTGAGAAGACTAATTCTTTACCAAAGAAGTTCGGAGGGAGTGATGGAAAGGAAATTCATGCAATTGATGTGTTAATCTCTTCCTCTGGATTAAATATAGGATCCCATTTCAAAGTTCTCATAGGGAAAGACCAATTCCTCTGCGTAATGTGAAGGTGAGTTAGAGCGTAAAGCCTTAACACACATTTAATTGGAAGTGGAATGAAGATAATGCGCTTTACTAATGCCGGTTTGTACAAAAGATGCACATAATCCTCCAGCAAGGTTGCCCTAATGAGGACATGTCTATTACTAAGTAGTCCAATATTGCATTCTCCCTTTAGCCCACATTGTTTTGGAATTAATTTCCTCAGGTCCTGAATATCTGGCCATCCATAAGAGAATTTTCAGATCACAGCATATTTAAGAATCTCGTTGATTATCATCTGATCTACCTCCTCCTGCTCCCATAATATTATTGGCTCCCCATGTAAATATGTTATCGGTTTTAACGAAACTGGCTTAATGTGACCTGACTGTGGTTTTAAAGAATCTGCATATGAAAGAGTATGAAAATTGGCTTTAGTAGGCTGACCAGCCTCCATTGGAGGCTGGCCAACGACCGTTGTGTTCAACACCGCCGATAGGTAGGCAAACTAGGTTTTGATGGCAATAGCTTGTGCTCTTTTTACTAGAAATTTTATTTTTAATTCTCCTTAAGTATTTTATGCTATAAGTAATTTTATATGTGCAACAAATTTTTTACTATAACCCTTCAAATAGTTTTTTCAGTTTGTTCATCCGAATTTCAAATTCACAATTTACAAAAGGTTGTTACTAATATTTTATTTTCATATACGCGCTTTGATGTGCCCCTATATATATGTCACACCCCGAGCCTACACCCTGGGTGTGGCCGGTAGTCGAGAACCATTGTTGGCCCCAAACAAATCCTTTGCATGGCTCAATACTGTCAGCGGAACACTTAACTCAGCATTTAAAAGAACTCAAAAGATAAACTCATGTAATAAACTCAGAATGTTGTAAAGGAAAATTCAACTGACCCAAGAGGCAGCTCAAGTCTTTAAACATTTAAAACTTAAAATGGAAAAGTCTCCTGAACTACTGTCTATCTATCTAGCTATGAAGCCTCTACTAACTGAGATGGACGTTGGGATTAGACCTACGACATCCTAATAACAAAATGAAATAACTGAAAGTAAATAGGGAATCCTCCGAAAGCAATGAGGCTCACCAAATGGAACTCAATTGGATCAACGAAGCGTTGAATATGTTGATCCTGGTTACTGTATCTACATCATAAAAGATACAGGGCAAATGGTGTCAGTACATCAAATGTACGAGCATGCGAGGGTAAATCTAAACTTGACATACGCTTGAACTAGAACTGAAGAAACAACTTACCTCGTCTCAACTCAAGTCAACCTCAACTCAATTTAAGATAAAGCAATAACAGTGATGATATATAAAGAAAAACTTTTAAAACAGTAGATGATAACTCAAGGTAATGGAAAATACAATATAACTCAATTTGTATGCAAAAAATATAAAGTAAACTCTGTTTGGGAGATTCTCTAACCGACAACCATCACTATGAGCTATGTGATGATATAATGTCTAGCCCACACTGGCAGAACTGTCCTATACTTTGCTGGGGTATAGAAATCATCAACTAAGTGAATCCACTAGTCTATGCTAAAAAAAAAGAAGGAATCATCTAAAAAGTATGACCCTTTCTAACCACGCTAACTACATGGTTTATGGGGGCTGTGAGTTGTTAGAACTCTCCCCCATATTGGTGCTCAATACTACTCCCAAAATATAACTTAGCTCATTATAATTTAAAGAAAACATTTCCTCTTCCTCAACTTTGAGATTACTACTCAAAAGGCTTCTCAAAAAAGAAATAATACTTAAAACTGCTCATGAACTCTTTTGGAAATGGGTGTTTCCTCTCTCATCTTAAATGTAAAAACATTTGCTCTTGGGAATACTTAGTTCTCATATATCATTTTAAAGAAAATGAATTCAACTCTACTCTTCCTCAAAATAAAATGCTCAAGTATTAAAACAAGTTTAAAAGCTTTGTAAAAGACTTCTTAAAATGACCTGAAGAACTCTCAAGACTTGACTCTTAACTTTACCTTTTATTTAAATTATGAATTCAAGGTTATGATTCATGTTATGAATGATTTATAGATGTTCAGAAGTAGCTTAGAGTAGTTAGAATCAAGTAGAAAACCTAGGTACAATTCGAGGGAATGTACACGGAAAGAAGGACGGAAGGGTAGGGGGCCTGACAAACCTTGGTGCACTGAGTGGCGTGGGGCGCCAGCCCTAAACTACAACAGGTGGTTTGGGACGCACTGAATGGCATGGAGTCCTAGGGCCCTACCTACAGAAAACTCTTTGGGATGCACTGAGTGGCGCAGCGCCCCATGCCCCTGCCTAGAAACTGATAAATTTTATTTCTTCGTTTTCATGCCTATCTCCTCTAGAATAGAACGATTCTTCTCAAACTCTTATAGATTCTTAGACTCAACATAATTACAGCGAAGCCCACTCTAATTTACTTAAAACAAAATTCCAACACAAGATCCTTATCGCAAGAATTCAACGAAACCTCATACTTAAAGAATATATCACAAACTTCAAGAGACTCATCAAGAATTCAGCAAGAACTCAATTATACTTAATATTCATGGACAAATTCGAATATATAATCATGATTGATGTGTGGGTGAACGAACCCAACACTATGAGAACTCACATACCTCTTAGGGATTAAACCCTTGGCGAAACAACCTTCGTTCCACAAGAAAACTTGATGAACGCCTTTACTTTTCTCTTTTTTCTTCTTCTTGAACTCCTCTAAAAACTCTAAGCGTAAATTGGATTTGTGAAAACTGAACCAAATCAGTTTCGATCCCTAAATATTACCAAAATTCATTTCAATCTAATTGGGTAAGGAAAAGACTTTAAATACCCCTCATATTTTCAGGTAACTTTCCTTAAATGGATAGATTGACTTCAAACGGGAATATCTCCCTCATATGAGCTCGAATATTAGCAAACTTGGTGGCATTGGAAAGAGGATTCCAAGACCTTTCATTTGATATCTTATGGGCCACCTAACTCATCTTGTACTAATAGTTATGGTCGTTTGAAGTTGACCCAAACTCAAAACTCATGCATAACTTTCAAAATTTCAGATTTTTGCTATTTCCAATTTAGTTCTTTCTATTTTTAGGTATTTCAAATACCGAGATGTCACAATATATATGTATGTGTATATCTCACCTCGTTCATAATAAGCTTCTTACTGCTTATCTTTAAGAATTTGTTTGTTTAGTGTTGATATTCATCAAGTTTATCAAAACTGAATCTGTAATAAAAAAATATTTTTCATCACCAATAATTTATTCTAAATATTCCTTTCCTATTAATAGCATGAATTCCCCGGATTGTTCCATTTGCTTGGAGGTTGTTACCGACAATAATAGCAGATTCATTGCCAAGTTGAAGTGTAGACGAAATCATGAAATTTCTTTAACTTCGTTAAAGGATTGATCTAATTGGAGCAAGGAGCACTTGTTTAAATAAAGAGAGTACTAATATATTAATATTATCTTTTTATTTCCATTTATTTTGAAATATTTGTTATTTCTTAATAGTTCAATTCTGTAAGAATATTGATTTTTGTTTTGAACTTTCATTCTCTATTCTTTATTATTAATGAGGAAAACATGACTAAGCCTAAGGAAATTTCTCCAACACACTTTTCTAAAGCAATTTTTTTATAAGTAACATAATTTTAATACAAAAGTTTAAGATAACATTAGTGCAAATATTTGTCCTATCCTCTATATTAAAACTTTACGTTTGCCTTGGAAATATCATTTTCTTCTAAAATCGGAACTCGTTATTATATCTTAATTACATATCCAATGCTTATATGTATTAATAAGACTAACTGATTAAAAATATTAATTAATTTACACTAAATGTACGGTTCATCTAATTACAATGAGAAAGAATCATATAGACTAGACATGATGTGCATAAGTCTTAAAAAATAAAATCGAATGCTTAGGCAAACATTATCATATCTTTGGGAGATAAGTAGTATGATGACTTTTTAATTATATTTTATAACCCCTAAATATTTCTATAAAAAATATAGAGCAACTTTCACATATAGCAAACAGAAAAATCATATTCATATGTTATAGTTCTAGTTTGTATAATTGCGCTCCATAACAAAATTTATGTTTGCTATAGAGTATCATATTGTATAACTCGCTGGCACTACTTCAGATTTGTATAACTTCGCTGACTGGCCATTTGTATAAATCGCTGTCAGCCTCTCAATTCAATTTTATGTGTTTGTATAGCTGTTTAAAATTTGAATTTGTATACAATTGAATTGAAATAAAACATTTGTATATAAAATCTCTCTCTCTCGCTTTATACAAACACAAATTATATATTACATTTTGTATAGTCTGTGTTTGTATAAAGAGAGAAAGAGAGAAAGGCAAACGAGAAATGGGCATGGGAAGATTTGTATTGTATAATTATAAGTTTATAGGGTGAAGATATATGTATTTGCATGTGTATATACAATTTTCTCCCTCTTTATACAAACATAAACACAATTTATATATTTGTGTTTGTATAAAGTGAGAGAGCTGAGGGAGAGACTAGCGAGCGAGAGAGGGAGAGTGGTGAGCGAGAATTTCAGGGAGAGAGTCTAATGTCAACAGTTTGCTACGGGTTACAATTAAATTAAACTGTGGTTATAGCATTTAATTTGAACTAATTGTCACGCCCCGAGGCTATCCCCTGGACGCAAACACGGGACCTAGGATCACGAGTGACCCCAAGCTAACCCTGCTGGCATATCATAAGCATAGTTGAAGATAAACTGAAACAATAAACACTATGCGGAAGCTTAATGATAATAGAACTGAAATGATGGGGAATACCTATATTTAAATTCTGAATATAAGAAAACTGAGAGTTTGAATACAAATGAAAAGTCAAACTCTAACACTAAAGCTGAAACTAACTATGTCTAAAATAAAGCAATGCTGGGACATGCCTCAGCTAGATCTAGAAAAACTGAAACTAAAGCTAAAAGCAAGAAAGATAATCATGTCAGTAGTCCTCGAAAAATGAGGACTCAACAATGATGTTGTTGAACTGAAGATCGAGAACCGATCCATGCGTGATCTAACTACTGGGGACCTGAACCTACAAAACGAGAAAATGTAGCGCAGAGTATGTGTCAGTACTTGAAAGGTACTGAGCATGTAGGATAGAATAAAGTTGAACAACAACATAACTGAACAAGCAATAAACCAATGATGTAATATGAACATGATAAGGATAATAGAAATACTAAACATGGCTAAACTGAATGCAATGACCAAGTTTATAACATGTTGAGACTGAATACTACCTATACTGATAACATGGTCAATCTGATAGAATTTGACTGAACTGTAAGGGAGCTACTAATAATCGACATAAAACCACATGAGCTAAATGTTGAGTTCGATGTATACACACAATCGAGAGGACCCTATCTACCCTACCAGAGGTATAGATGTATGCTGGCGTGATCACTAAAATAATGCCCATGGAGGGGACTTACAACCTATGAGGAATGTAGTCCTGGGACTTGAGGGTGACTGACCCTAGTCCACTCGGTATTAAGCTTCTCCCAATTGATTAAGTAACTAACACTTTATGAAAGAAATGTTGTAATATTGGATAGCTCAAAATACTGGCATGCAAACTGAGAATGCAACATTAATATACTGATAATAATATAGTAAAAAACTAAGGCATGTTTATATATAACTGAATTAACTGACCTAGCATGGGTAATTCATGAACTAAAAGAACTACATAGATAGTGTTGTGAGTTTATGCATGAATCTGGGCAAAACAATACTACAACATGATAATATGATTTGGATCATTCTAACAGCTAAAACCTAACAATTTCGAACATTCAAGAAACCCTAGGTCTAGATAATATTAAGGGAATCAAGATTTTGACTGAAATCTAGGGACCTAATGGGTGAAAGGAACCCACTAGTGAAATCCCACATACTTGGTGACGAATTCCACCCAGAAATCTTTCGATTCCAGGGCTGAAACTGATGAAACCTTGCTACGTCCTTGAACTAGGGGTCTCGACCTCTTTCTCCTCTTACACTCTAATTTTTCTATGCTTTGATAAATGATATGACTTAGGTAAGTTTTAGTTATGTTTCTAGGCTAAAACTGACCAAAACCACATAGTTTTGGGGTTAAACGACTTAGTTTAGGTACCCAACGAATAGAGGAAAAGACCATAATAACCCTACTTAAAAATCTGGCGGGGTTGACCACGGCCACTTCCACGGATCGTGAAAGGGACCACGGACTGTGGGACCGGTCGTGGTCCTTGGCCAGTAGCTAGATGGTTCAGGGTCGCCCTACCACGGTTTATTTCATGGACCGTATGAAGGATCACGGATCGTGATAGTCCTCGTGGTCCTTCACCTAGCTAAGGGATGCACTGAAACAACTCTACAGGATCCACCACGGCTCGTCGTCGGGACCACGGATCGTGAAGGTTCTCGTGGTCCTCACTTGATTTGGTAGCCTGATGGCTCAGATCTGGAGGTCTATTGTCTAGACCTCACGGATGCCCCCACGACCCGTCGTCAGGACCATGGACCGTGAATTTCCCCGTGATCCTTACTTGGTCGAGGGGCAGTCCACCTAGAATGGGAGAGACTGAGTCCACAGGCAGGTCAACGGTCCATATCACAGACCATGAACCCTGTAGTGGTTCACTGGTTCAGGTGATTTCTGCTGCACTTTTCTAAGTCTGGTTTCCGAGGTGTTACAATATCTCCCCCTTGAAAACATTCGTCCTCGAATGAAGTCTAAACTAGCTTAAATGGAGGGAAAGAGCTGCAACCCCACCACTAATTACTGGAAACTGATTTCTGACTGAACTAAGTTCCAAAAACATGCAAATACGCTAAAAGTTCAAGTACAAAGTGAAGGAACAAGATGCTAATTCTGAAGCTACGCATGAATGACTGAAAAACTAGAGAGGAACAATTACCTCAAGCTGGAATGGAATCGGAAGGAGAGAGGTGAGGATACTTGGCCTTCATGGCTACTTCTGCTTCCCAAGTAGCTCCCTCTACAAAATGACTGCTCTACAAAACCTTGACTAAAGCGACTTCCTTGTTTCTTAACCTTCGAACCTGACAATCAAGGATTTCAACTTGTACCTTTTCATAAGTGAGACTATCATTCATAGCCACACTTTCTAAAGGTATCATAGATGCTGGATCATTCATACACTTCTTCAGCAATGAAATGTGAAAACTGGATGCACCGCTGCTAGTTCTGTTGGCAATTTTAACTCATAAGCCACTTTACCAATTCTTTTCAGAATCTTATAAGGGGCTACATATCTAGGACTGAGCTTCCCTTTCTTGTCAAATCTGATCACCCACTTAATAGGCGACACTTTTAGGAAAACCCAATAATCAACTTGGAACACTAATTCCCTTCTCCTTACATCTGCATAGGACTTCTGGCGACTCTGGGCTATTTTAAGTCTATCTCTAATGAGTTGCACTATCTCCATGGCATTATGAACTGAATCTGGCCCTATCAAGGCTGCTTCACCTACTTCAAACCAACGAATTGGAGATCTACATCTACGTCTATACAGTGACTCATAATGGGCCATCTGAATGCTGGAATGGTAACTATTATTGTAAGCGAACTCTATAAGAGTAAGGTGATCATCCCAACTACCCTTGAAATCGATCACGCAAGCTCTCAACATGTCCTCTAAGGTCTTAATGGTACGCTCTGCCTGACCATCCATCTGTGGATGAAATGTTGTGCTAAGATTAACTTGAGTACCAAGACCCTTTTGAAATGACTTCCAGAAATGAGAGGTAAGCTGGGGACCTCTATCTGAGATGATAGACAAAGGGACCCCATGCAACCTGAGTATCTCATTAATATAAAGCTTGGTGTAGTCCTCCGCTGAATTTGTAGTTTTAACCGCCAAAAAACGTGTAAACTTAGTAACTCTATCAGTTATTACCCAAAATGTAGTCATGTTGTCTGCGAGTACGAGGTAAACCTGTAATAAATTCTATGTTGATCTCTTCCCACTTCCAAGTAGGAATGTTGATATCTTGAGCCATACCTCCTGCCTTCTGATGTTCTACCTTGACTTGCTGACAATTCGGGCATTTAGCCACAATACCTGCTATATCCCTTTTCATACCATTCCACCAAATGACTTCCTGCAGATCACGGTACATCTTAATGGCGCCTGGATGAATAGAATATCTGAAATTATGGGCTTCTGCAAGAATCTGTTGTCTCAACTCACCCACCTTAAGAACACATAGTCGACCCTAGTAGCGAAGCAGACCATTTCCCCCTTGGGAAAAAACCTCAACTTTCTGCTCATGGACTGCACCCTTTAGTTAAAGCAATATCAATTCAGTGTCTTGCTTTTCCTTAACCTCCGCTACCAATGAAAATTCTAACCCATTCTGAACTGTTACACCACCATCTGATATGCTCATAAGACGAACTCCTAATCGAGCAAGTCTATGAACATCCATTGCTAGTTCTTATCTTTATTCCTCAACATGGGCTACACTATACATAGATAGTCTACTAAGAGCATCTGCAACTACATTTTCCTTACCAGGGTTGTAATTCACACCCATACCATAATCTTTGAGAAATTCAAGCCATATCCTCTGGCGAAGATTCAACTCTTTCAGGGGTGAACACATACTGAAGGCAATTATGGTCTGTGAACACATCTATATGGAAACCATACAAGTAATGTCTACAAATCTTAAGTGCAAACACCACTGCTGCTAGCTCGAGGTCATGAGTTGGATAGTTCTTCTCATGCACCTTAAGTTGTCTGGAAGCATAAGATATAACCTTACCTCGCTGCATCAACACACAACATAGGCCGACTCTGGATGCATCACAATAGATAACATAACCGTTTGAACCCTCTGGTAGAGTCAAAACAGGAGTTGTAGTCAACCTAGTTTTCAGTTCTACAAAGTTGTTCTCACAATCATCTGACCACTGAAACTTAACCTTCTCCTGCGTCAACTTAGTCAATGGAGAGGTTATGGATGAAAACCCTTCCACGAACCTTCTGTAATAACCCGCTAGACCCATAAAACTTCTGATATATGTTGGAGAGGTAGGTCTGGGCCATTGTTTCACTGCTTCTATTTTCTGAGAATCCATTCGAATCCCTTCGCTAGACACAATGTGACCGAGGAAAGCAATAGATTGCAACCAAAACTCACATTTGCTAAAATTAGTGAATAACCGGTGATCCTTGAGAGTTTGCAGGACAACCCTCAAATGATTTGCATGTTCTTCCTCATTCCTAGAGTAAATGAGGATATCATCAATAAAGACGATAACGAACAAGTCCAAACACTGCTCGAACACTCTGTTAATCAAATACATGAAAGTTGCAGGAGTATTGGTTAGTCCAATGGACATAACTACAAATTCATATTGACCATGTTGAGTTCTGAAGGCTGTTTTCGGGATGTCACCATCTCTGACTTAGAGCTTATTATAACCGGATCTAAGGTCTATCTTCGAGAAATGACTAGCCTGAAGTTGGTTGAACAAGTCATCAATCCTGGGATAGGATACTTATTATTGATTGTGACCTTGTTCAACTACCTATAGTTAATGCACATTCTGAGAGAACCATCTTTCTTCTTCACGAACAACACTGGTGCACCCCATAGGGAAATATTGGGTCTAATGAAACCCTTATCTAGAAGGCTTATCGACTGCTCTGTCAGTTCCTTAAGCTCAGCTGGAGCCATTTTGTAAGGAGGAATAAAAATAGGCTGGGTATCTGGAAGGAGATCAATTCCAAAGTCGACTTCCCTTTCGAGAGGAACTTTGGGAAGATCTTCTAGAAACACTTCTGGGAACTCGTTGACTACTGGAACTGACTCAATATTATGGTCTTAGAGGTTGAATCGTTAACCCGAACTAATTAATAGAAATACCCCTTAAAGATCATTTTTCTAGCCTTAAGGTAATAAATGAATCGACCCATAGGCGCTAAACTACTACCCTTCCATTCTAAGATTGGTTCGTTCGGAAACTGAAAATGAACAATCCTAGTTTTACAATCGACTGAGGCATAACAAGAATGTAACCAATCTATGCCTAGAATGACATCGAAGTCTATCATTTCTAACTCTACAATATCTGCTGAGGTGACTTTCTGAGAGATTGTGACACGTCAATTTCTGTATACCCGTCTAGCCATAACTAGGTCACTGACTGGACTAGAGACTGAGAAGGGTTCTGAGAAAGTTTCTAGACTAACATCAAACTTGACCGTTATATAAGGAGTTACAAAGGAAAGAGTATCCCCTGTATCTAACAAAGCACAAGATCAGATACCCCATACATAAACTTCTTCATTTGAGCCGTGGAATCGGCCACCATGTGAGGAGCATACCTGAAGAGTTGGGTGAACATGAGTACATACTCTTGGACCATCATAGAATCCTGCCTCAAATTCATTAACTCCTGAGCTTTTGCCTCCCTCAACTCTCTTGGGCATAACCTGTCTAGAAAGGTCTCACTGAAGCATTCCCAAGTGATATGAGCTGCATTTGTACCCCTGTTCTTTTTCCACTTAGTATACCAGATATGAGACATATCCTTAAGCTGGTAAGATGCCAACTCAACCCGATCATTCCTAGTTAGCTGCATTACTCCAAAGATTTTCTTGACCTCATTAATGAAGTTTTGGGGATCATCACAAGTCTACGATCCTAAGAACTCAGACGGGTTCATCCTAATGAAATCACGAACTCTAGCTGCAGCTGACCCAACATTAGCATTTGTAAGAACTAGAACCTGCTGATTGTTCTAGTTGGTCACACTTTGAGCCAACAACTGGATAGCGTTCCAAAATTCAGCATTCGAAACTTCCTGATCTGGGACTGAAAGAGTTGCGTTTGCATTTTTGCCATTCACTTTCCTTCCATAAGCTCTACAAAGAGGCATGATCTGAAAGTGCATAACGAAGGATTAGTGATGATTTCAAGATTTGGACTCACTTAGGGCTTTATTTGTATAAGTTTAGTATCCTCAAATGCTTATTTTGTGCCAATAACTAATGAAAATTCCTTGATATCCAAGTATTTAGATTGTGGAACAAAGCAAGGACACTAATTTGCATAAAGGAACGAAGCGACCTGAAAGAAGAAAGAAAAGAGAGCCTGGTGATCACCAAGTCCATTTGGCGAGTCGCTGAGTGGCCATTTGATTGCCTAAAGTTCCAGTGTGCCAGGCCCTGAAGAAGAAAATTAAGTTGGCCAGAGAAAGGAGCAGCCGGCGGATCCTTGAGTGGTTCAGCGATGCAATGTTAGATCGCCCAAAGTTACAGACGTGTATGATGCTGAAGGCCAAGGAAAGAAGGCGATGGAATGGACCGAAGGGAGGATCACCGAGTTGATCGATGATCCCGACTTACTGCGCTGATTGGCCCTTCACAACATATTTTTAGCGACTATAAATTCATTTTTGAACATTTAGTTTAGTATCTTGAAACATATTTGGAAGTATTCATTTTAACTCTGAGTATTGAGAAACGTTTTCCTTAGCTTTAAAGAAATGAAGTTTTCCATTTTTGAGAAATTGGAAGTGGGTCTTTGAGGTTCTTCAATTTGGACCTTTGTAAAGACGAAATTAATCTTACCTAGTAGTAGATGGAAACTCAATTTGGTAACGACTTTTATCTTTTTATGATGTCTAGCTAAAACCCCAATTCTTGGGGTGTGATTATGCGATTATGGGTTGATTTAGTTTATGAGTATTGCTAATTTTTAGTCTAAATTTTGTTTAAAAGTGATTTCAATCAATATTTGTGGTTTAATTTAAAGAATTGTAGTTGCAAATGCAGTTTTACCTTTGTGTTTTTGGCTTGCTCGAGAGAAAGGTTTTAAAACCAAGATTATTAATTGATGGTGTGTGGGTATTGGGTTGTCATGGGTTCAGCTTGAGAGAGTGAATCCTAAACCTTTGTCAATACATTCAGCTCGAGAGAGTGAATGGACTAAAGCGTAGGTTGTTCGTATTTTTCATGCTTGTTGATGTTTGAGAGAAATCAACTTGATTCGAGGTAAATTGTTTGAAAGAAAATTTACCTCCTATATAGTCTAGCTTATTCACTAATTTACAGCTATTTCCTAACAGTTGCAATTACCCATTTGTGTACATTAGCCTATAATCGAATCATATCTCAACATGGCGCCACTGCCAGGGAGTGGTGTTAGTTAAGATTCTTGGGTTAAGTTGAATTTTGTTCTTTTTAGTTATAGTTGAATCTACTTACTTTCAGTTTTGGTTTGTGTGTTGCTGTTTTGAACATAAGAAATGAGTGAACGGATGCAATGCTAGCCAAGTGGGCCACCAAGATGACATCGTCAACCTCAATGATGTCAATGAGCCTAATGTTAATAACCCTCATCTAATATATTGAATTGGTGCCATTCGCTTACCTCTAGCTTAAGGGAATGTTGTGCTCCATATTACAAGTACCATGTTGCAGCTCTTGCAACTGAAAAGGTTGTTTGGTAGGTTGGCTCATGAGGATCCCCATGAGCATATTAGAAACTTTGTTGATGTTTGCGTGCCGTTCTCCTTCAAGAACATATCCTAAGAGTCGGTCCGGTTGAGGTTGTTCCCATTTTGTTTAATGGGAGAAGCATGTAAGTGGTTGGCTGAGTTGCCAAGAGAATAAATCACTTCGTGGGAAGAGCTTGTCACTGCATTTCAAGTGCGATTTTTCCCTCCTTTGAAGATGATGACTCTTCGGGAGAGCATTCAACGCTTTAAGCATTTGGAGGGTGAGTCAATTCATGAGACTTGGCTACAATTCAAGAAGTTGGTGCTGCAATGCCCAACTCATGGTTTGCCCGACAACATTTTGCTGCAGTATTTTTACCGAAGCCTTGATTCGGTGAATAAAGACGTAGTTGACCAACTTTCTCCAGGAGGTTTGATGCAACAACCTTACATTATACAGCCCAATTTTTGGATGGTATGACCATAATTTATCGAGCTTTGTACACCCACGAAGATCAGGTCTCCCCTTTCACGTTTAAATTGACCAAGGTACAGCTTGAGAAAGATCAGGAGAGGGAACAAAACATGGCCAAGATCATGACAGAACTTGACATTTTGTCCAAAAATATCATGGGAGCTGGTGCTAGAAGTGTCAATGATGTGGGTGTTAGGTGTGTTAATCCTGATGAGGACAAGTTCGAAGCATTGTACAACGAATAGGTGAACTTCCTAGCCAACCAAGAAGGTGGTTATCATTCAAACTACCCGAGGCAGGGTGGTAACCAAGGGTGGAATAGGGATGAAGGATGGAAAGATCGTGATAGAGAGTGGAGGGATCGTAACCCCACTTGGAAAGAGAGAGATGGGGAGAAGGACAGGTACATTCCTCCCCATAAGCACCAAAAGCCAAAGGATTTCGAGGGTGGTCGGTCTGAGGATATACTTTCTCGTATTCTCAACAAGGTTGAGAGGTCGGACAAAATTTTGAAAGAGATGAAGGTAGATGTGTCGAACCTAAGCCAGACGGTTACCTCTTATTCCGTCTCTATCAAACAATTGCAGACCCAGATGAGTCATATTTATTCTCATTTCAACCCGAGACAACAAGGGGGGTTTCCTAGTGACACTATGGAAAACCCCAAAAATGAAGTTTGAATGAGGACTTATGTCGTGACACGACGTTAACTAAGGCGCTTCCTGGGAGGCAACCCAAGTTTTATTTGCTTTCTTTTTTATTTTGAAATAATGGTGTATTAATTGTGCAGGTTAAAGTGTGGAATGTGTTTGAAAAGTACAGATTGGCGAGCAAAATGTACAGTCGACGAATCGCCGAAGCGGTTGGCGAGCCCGACTTGGATCGCTATTGGACTCTAGTAATGAGGAAGTTGGAGTCTGTAAAACTCGGCGAGCCCATGGACTACTTGGTGAACCGCCGAATAGGTCAGCGATCGTGACATAATCCGCCGTTTGGACCCCCACATTAACTGGAGGTCCTGTAAAACTCGGTGAGGTAAGTGCCCACTCGACATGTTGCCGAGTGGGTCGGCGAGCAAGACTAATGTCGCCGAATGGGCGAGAACTGGAAGGTTTTAAAGGCGAAAGGTTCAAAAGTTCAAACTCTTTAACATTCCCTCACTTTTTATCTTTCCAAAATCACACCCGCACTATAGTTTTCTATATTTTTGCATTATTACCACTTTTTGGTCATCGATTTTGTGTTCGGAGTTGGATATCTTTTCCGCCTAGCATTTCAAATTATTTATTCGGCATAAAAGGTTGGTTTTTCCGAAGCCCAAACTTGTAATTAGTAATTTTTACTTATTTGCAATTGTATTGATCTTCGTGAAGTGTGATGGGCCTCTCTGATTTAATGTATGTGTGCTTATTTGCTGAGTTTAATTTGAATATCTTGCCTAAAATGATTAATTGTTGATTTCCCAAAATTTTCGTGCTTAAAATTGATCAATCTTGTTGGGTTGTTCTAATTTGTGGTTGGGTCTAGTCGGGTGAAGTCTGAGTAACCCACATTGGGGACAAATGACATGCTTTTCCCAATAATGGAGCGGTTGACATCATTCTTAGGGGCTAAAGTCGTCAAATGGCCAAATTTGTCCAAACCGAGAGAAGTCTAAGTATCTCGGGGGCATGAGTCTTAGTTTAATTAAACTAGTGTATGTTTTGATTTTGTTTTTTTGGGGGCTGCGAGGTTGAAAGTAGGCACATTGGGTAGTTTGGCGAGCTGGGTCGAGCTCGCCGAACCACTTGGCGGTTCGCTGAATCCCCCTAGATCACCTTTAATTTCATGCTAAAATTGAGTTTGGGTTCTGTAACTTTCGACGAGAAGCCTGAGTTCGCCGAGTGCACTCGGCGACTCGCCGATCGACTTTCTTGATTGCCCTTTTTACGCCTCTAACCCTTAAAATACACTGTAACTTTAGGCAGGATAGTCCTTGCTCACCGAATACTGTCGGCGATTCATCGAAAGGCTCTTCCCATCGCCGACATGCTAATTTTTCTGAGAATTTTTAGCAAATCTTTTCGGCGAACCCGATATAGCTCGCGAAAGTGATTCGGCGACTCGCCGATGTGTTCGGCGACTCGCCGATGTGTTCGGTGAGTCTGTCTGCAACCATTTCTCTGCATATTTGCTTGAACTATTTCTCATTTTCTATACTGTGTTTGGAGATATGGCTAGACCAAAAGTTGTTGGTAGAGACATGCCGCCCTGCAAGAGGGCCAAGGGAATAAAAATCAATGAGGATGCAACTGCATCCAAGCCTAAGGCTACCAAACTCCCCATCACAAGTGGGAAGGGAAAAGGGAAAGAAAAAGCACCTGCTCCTGCGTCACTGGAGGCCAACTCCAGCAGTGACGACATTTATGCCACTCACCTCACCACTTCTGAGAGTGAGTGTGATCACTAAGATCCTCGGGCTACCAATTCTGAGCCTAAGGATTATGGGCTACTAGCAGCCTAGAGGGCGGAGCTGTGTTCTAAGAGGATGAATGATCTGTCTAGGATCAGGACCCCAGACCACTACTACTCTTTTTTCTCTAGCATAGGTTGTGGTCCTATCACAACCGGTACAGGGTCCTTATCCCGGGTCTATGAACAGACTAAAGACTGAGGGATTGAGGACTATCATTCAAGAAAAGAGGCTATCCACTGATAGAGTCATTCACAGATATTTGGAGATCATGAACTGCTTAAGGTCCCACAAGTTCCAGTTGTTCACTAAACGCCATGGTTGTTATGTTCCAAATTGGGTCCGGGAGTTCTATACTGCTTATGGAGCTCTAGTGCCACAAGGGAAGAATTCGGCCACCAAATTCAATCTGGTAGACTATGTGTAACACCCCGTATCCTAGATAGACCAAAATGCAGATTTTGAGAAGTTGCAGGTGCAACCCATGGTTGCCATCCACGGACCGTAGCTCAGACCACGGCCCGTGCTGGTGGTCCGTAGTTCACCGTTGCAACCCCTCCCCAAACCCAGCTCAGAAAATCGGCAAAGTCTCGAACCACGAACAGATCCACAGTCCGTAAGTCAGACCATGGTCCGTGGATCGAGGCCTCTTTTACCCAGCCTCTGATGCAAACGACGGGTGACCAGCACGAACCATCATTCGATCTAAGGCCAGTAGGTCCCATCCATCGATCATTCCGACAGCAATTAAGTCATGGGTCTTTTGGTCTTTTTCTATTTCATTGGACCCCTAAGTTGTGTCATTTAGACCCTAAATTATGAGGTTTTAGTTAGTTTAAGCCTAGAAACATAACTAGAACTTACCTAAATCAAATAATTAATCAAAACTTAGAAAAATTAGAGCGTAAGAAGAGAAGAGAAGTCAAGAACCCTAGTTCAAAAACGCAGCAAGGTTCCATAAGTTCCAGCCCCGAAATCTAAGGATTAATTCGTGAAATTCGTCACCAGGTATGTGGGATTTCACTAGTGGGTTCCTTTCGCCCATTACATCTCTAGAATTCAGTTAGATTCTTGATTCCATGATTATGAACAGACCTAGGGTTTCTTGAAGGATAGAATTACTGGATTCTTAGTTGTTAAATGTTCCAAATCAGATTAGTATGTTAATATTCAGTTTATTGCATAAATTCCAGAACCCTCGCTATGTATTTCTTTAGTTCTTGAATTACACATGCTAGGTCAGATATTTCAGTATTCAGTTATACATGCCTCAGTTTATAAATGCATCATTATCAGATTAATTGTTGCATTCTCAGTTTGCATGTTCAGTTCGAGCTATCCAGTA
>JAJOOH010010035.1:0-30014 GCA_029582605.1 Solanum gracilifrons | reverse complement strand
TTTCAATTTCAAAATTTCATTTTTTCACCCCTACCCTCGACCCCCCAACCCACCCACCCCCTACCAGCCCCCCATCCCCCACCCCACCCCCAGAAAAAAATATTTAAGTTTGTTTTAAAAAAATGTTTTCAATTTCAAAAATTATTTTCTACTCTAGTAAAAATAAAAGATATTTCTCAAAAATATTTTTCATTCATAAATCAAACACTAAAAATCTTTTCCGGAAAATATTTTCTAATCACCAACCAAACATGAGAAAATAAGTCAAAAATCAACCTGTTTTCCCAAAAAACATTTTCCATGGAAAACATTTTCCTTCATATCGAACACACCCTAAATCTCCTTTAGAAAAGGTACATTTGATACATTAAGCTTACGCCTTACGCTATGTGAGGAGAGAAAAAATCGAACTAAGTGGAGTATCTATTATGGACAATTCTATCTTACACTCTTGCAAGATATTGTTTTCACGGCTTGGCCAACGCCGTGAACTCCTGCTAAAATAGTGAGCATTTTTACAAAGGAGAATATATTTGTTTGATTTGATTATCAATAATTCATTTAATTAATAAGGCCAAGTAGGCACATACACGATCAAAAAATAAAAAATAAAAAAAATAAAAAATAAATAAATATATATATATATATATATCCTGCTTGAAAGGTGCCTATTACCTATCTAAGAAGTAGTGTTACTTATAAATACGTAGTGTGGATTAGTCATAACATATGAGAAAAAGGTAGAGAAACAAATTAAAAATGGAGAAAAAAATACTTATTAATAAGATTAGAGGAAGGTAGATAGATGTTTCGTGCTCACTAAAATAAGTTTAAACTATAATATACTAATTAAGTGGCCGTGCAAAGCATATAACCATATAAGTACGTACTCAAAGCATATATAGGATTATATAGGTAGAATTCTTTAATATTAAGATAGAAAACTAATACTTTTTTTTGTTTCAATTAATGTGATACTTTTTTTTAGTCCGTCCTGAAATAAATATTCTCTATTTAATGGCACAATCCTCATTTTTCATCCTTATTGAGTTTGAGTTAATATTTTTTTTGTGGAGAAAAGTCAACTAAGAGTAAGCATTAAAATAACTTTAATAAGTACAAACACATAACAAAGTCTTTTCTTATGTCTGGTCAAGCCGTTCACGTAAATTAAAACGGAAAGAGAAGTAAATAAGTTTTAAGTGAGATATAATAAAGTTTCTTCTTCTTATTACTTTTCATTTTAAAATATAGAGGAACGTAGCTGTTAGAACTTAGAAGGGAAACTGACTTCTAGTTTAAGTATTGATATTGATAAATGGCATTGAGTTGATAGCCCTTCGATTAATCAAACGGCTGTTATCAAAACACCCCCGGCCTGTTATTTCAGGATTATAATTGGCATATGTTAGTTAAAGAGGTAAAAATCAAACTCAATCTGCTAATCTGTTTGAATTTGGGCGGGATAATAGTTTGTTCATTTATAAGCTCAATTCATTGAGAAAGACGAACTAATGCAATATATAAATTTTGTATAAATGGTGAATATAAATGTATATACATTTCTAATATATGGTTATATACCATACATTCACAATTATACATTATTATACAATATCGATATATTATACTATATAAATTCAGCCATTTAATTGAATTTTTTTTATCATATGATATATTGCGCTAGTCTTTTTAGCAGGACTTTAACCCTAGAAAATAGGACTTCAAAAATTTGTGATTGTAAAATTAGTTAAATGTAGAACTTCCCGTAATTTTTAGTAATATACATATGAAGATTTATTTGTGGATGTTTAGAATGCTTATTGGTATCTTTAATAAATGTTGGATTAAGTAATTGCTTTCTGCTTCACTAAGATTTGTCTCGTCAAACCGACATTTTTTACTAAATAAAAACAGAATCCAAGAACACAAAGAAAGGAAAATAACACAGAAAAAAAGAGGTCAAGTTATATGCATTAATGAGGCAAACAATATTCTATAATATATACAATCACATCACTCATTACATAATTATAGATAAATTATTTTTATAAACATTACTTAGTAATTGAAAATTTGATAAAAATGATATTTGATTTGCTATTATTTAACATTACTCACTGATTGTGAAAAATACTATTCTTGGTTTAAGTTAGAATAGGTTATATATAGTTCCACTAGATTCTCGCGTGATAGCTTTTGTAGTTGAGTTATGTTCCAGTGTCATATCTTTATATGCTATTAGAGTCAGATTATTCTCCGTTTGACATCCCAGTCCACTTAGAATGAGTTACAATCTCACATTAATTGAGGAATAGACTGATGATTTGCTTATATAGATTTGGGCAATCCTCCCTTTTACTGTTTATCCTTTAAGCATGTAATGCATTCAAATTTCAAAATTACAATGAAAATAACCAACCATACACATTAGAGAAACCGACCAGCTAATCTTTATTTTTTTATTTTTTTTTGAACTGTAAATTAAAGAGTACAAACACATATCAAAGCTAATGTTAGATACTAATTGATATATAACATTCATATTAGCAAGCAATGTCTATTTGATCTATAACAACATAACTACATTATCTTGATGTGGCACAAATCCACATAATTAAGACCATTCATAGCCTAATTTGATGCTGCATCCATCCTCAATGACTTTAAATTAATGATCTCCCTGTCCAAAAATAAAAAGATACATTGAAATGATCAAGTCAAACAATTAATCACATTCACTTTAACTAAAGTTAATAAGCTAATAATAATTCCTTCCATTATCCTCCTTTACTACTTTTTCTTTTCTTTTGTATCATTCTTTTAAAGTGAAATTTGTCATGGAGTATTTTTATTATTTTAATAGAAACAAGAAAATAAAAATAAAAAAAAGGGAAAAAGTTAGAATTTCACCTTCTTGAGGGTGATGTAATCCACAATTTTGTTTTTGGTTTTTCCATCTGGAGATTGAGACTTGTGGTGGATATATGAAGATCCATATTTCTTGATGAGTTTTTCCCTCACAAATTTGTTATAGATAAAAGCAGCTCCTCTGAATTGGGGAAGAACCAACCATGCCACCATTCCCAATTTCACCTCATACCAAATTGGTATCCTACCAACATATGCACCAAATTAACATTCACAATTAAATGGACAGTCTCATACACAAAACATTTTTCATTATCAGGGTCCGAATAAGAATCACACCCCAAGAGGTGTAAAACATGATTTTCTCACCTATTTTTCACTGAATCAGTTCATTAAGAAAACGTATAATTGTAACAAATTCTCACCTATTTTTCACTAAACATTTTTCAATAGAAAATTTCAATGGAAAAATAGAGTAATATTTTCATAATGAATGTACGTAGACAACCTATGCTAATGCAAGTTAGCGTCCATTGCTACATATAAAGTTGAATTAAAATCAATTTTTTAGTTAATGACCATTGTAGAATAGGTTGAAGAAGCATCTCCATAAGAGTAAGAAAAGAGTATAGAATCCAATAAGCAAGCCATTGTTCATCATCCAACTTTGATGTGCTCTCTATTGCTACTACTGATGCATATCTACAAAAAACTTTTCATACACGATAATTATATATATAACAAATGTTTTATTTTATAAACAGATGAATTACTTACAAAGGATAGAGTAACATCACCACTGGCCTGCATGCATATTTATTCAAAAACAAAATCAGTATTATTATATGGTTAAACTAAAAAGATTAATGAAAGAGGTTAGTGAATTAGTACCCGGCAAGAGCATGGAGGTGCTCATAATTATTCTAGCCAACTGAAATAAAAGAACAAAAGATTGGAATTCAAATAATTGATGGAGACAACATATTTATAGTGGCATTTGATTCTGCTCTTTGACGTGACGTTCTAGGTTTTCCACTGACCAACTCCATTTAAAACTTTACGTACCGACACAATCTAAGTTTTCTTAAACCAAATCTAACAAAACAACACACATAATAGTATATTAATTAAACAAGGTAAAGTCACAGTGGTCCAATAAGTAATTAGCTTAGCTTGGAGGGAAAATGTACGGTTAAAAAAGATAACTTACCAGAGGCGGAGTTAGAATTTGATGTTTGTGAGTTCTAAATTTTAAAATAGAACAACATATTAGCCTATAAGCATATATCATTATAATTGCACTCGACAAGTTGTTAAGTTTTGAAAACAGAAATGATGCATCATTTAGTACACTTTCAAATACTTCATTTATTAATATGAAGATTTGAGTTATTTATTTCAAAGTTCTAAAATATTATTTGGTAAAAAGTAGATAAGTGTTATGTTTTAGTATAAATTGGAACATTCTTTTCTATAATCTCAATATTATTTTAAGTAAAATTAAAATTATTAAATTCACCATTAATATTTTTGGAACTTAAAGGGAAGGTTTTACTTGCTTCACTCTTGAGCCACTGAAAGTTGAAGTTCCCAGAAGCAAACAATAACTTAATTAATATAATCAATTATTAATACGGAGCAGTTCTAAAATCAAAGATTAAAAATAAGATCTTTGAATAAATTGTTGTACAATGTAAAGACAAATAATAAAAAAAGAGAAAAGGGAGAGTCGAGGAGGAACTGAGAAGAGTAAATAGTACTTACCGGGGCAGAAGTCTGCACTTTGACAACAAGCAGTAGCAATGAAGTTGGTAGTAAAAATTAGAACCCTAACTTTTTAAAATATTAAATTTTGGGTTCAACATTTTATTGAATGCTTCAAAAGAAATCAATAGTTTAGAGTATGACACTATATTTTTGTTACTTACAATGATATATTTTGAAATTAATAGTCAGATGTTGTTTTGGAGTATGACACTATTTTTTTATTATTTTCAAGTATCAATTTTTTGTTTTTATTGTTTGAAAAAGAATTTAGGAAAATATATATAGAAAAAATTGAATTAAAGGAGGGTAAAAGATAGGCATAAAGCACATTATTAATCCAAAAAAAAAAAAAAATCGGAAAAATTGAATTAAATAAAAAATTGAATAGTTGCCAGTGGAGCTCGAACCCTCATCCAAAGAAATCAGCGCTGCTTGCGGGATTACCACTGTGCCACCCACCTTAGTTTGATGTGGGTTTGCACACAATATTTACATATATTTGTACATGATTTTATATTATGTATATAGGTCTACGTAAAAGCCAGTGGGTTCGTCCGAAACCCCATTTAACATTGTAGCTCCGTCCCTGTAACTTACCCGTGTTTAATTAACACAAAACTAGCTACTATTTCGAAGAATTCGTAAGCATAAATGTAGCATGTATACCGCGAAAAAATACTACATTATTTTGTTGTGTAATGTATATAGGGAAAAGGGTCAAAAATGCCCTCTGCCTATTAGAAATGGTTCAAAAATACCCTCCTTTCACCTTTTGGTTTAAAAATGTCTTTAACGTTTTTTTTAGGTTCAAAAATGCCATTTAGTTAACAGAAATATGACATGGAATTTAACTTAACAAATGGTCAATTTTCATTGGTCCACCTAATTTTTTTTATCAAATTAAAAAAAACCCACCCACCCATTCCAACACCCAAACCGTTTCTAGTAAGTCTAACCCAACTGTTATCTCTCTTCATTCTTTCTTCTCCTCCCCCTTTCTCCCATCTGCCAATTTAACTTAATTTAATTTTTGTTTCCTTCCTTCAAATTCAATGTTTAAAAATTTATTTGCTTCTCATAATCAAGGCTAATCACGTAATCGCTATTGAAGATTGATTGCAAATTATTTCATGTTGTGGATTCGGATATGTAAATTCCCACCTTGCGGCATCAGTAACCAACAATTTAAAATTTCAGCAATATAATACGAGACTTGTTAATACAGTTCTAAACTTATGTTGGTCGAGAAATGGATAAGAAATCTACTATGTAATTTTGGTGGATTTGAATTTACATTTAGTTGTTATTTTTTTGGTTTCAAGCTTTCATTTTAATTTTTGTTTGTTGAGTTGAAAGTTGCTGTCTTTTGGCTTAAAATCCACATTTTATTTAACATACTTGCAGCAATTTAGCTGTTAAAATACATATTTTAAATGTTATTTTGTTAAATAGTGCAATTTACCTGTTTTTTGGCCAGTTAAGTGTTGCAATTTACTGTTGTTTTTGGAATTGAATGTTGTTTTTTAAAGAAAGAAAACAGAGGAAGAAGAAAGAGCAGAGAAAGGCTTAAAAGTTAAAACTGATGGTGAAAATGGGTTTGGGTATTGGGATTGGTGGTTTTTTTTTATTTGATAAAAAATTAGGTGGACCAATGAAAATTGGCCATTTGTTTAGTTAAACTCCATGTCATATTTCTATTAATTAAAGGGCATTTTTGTACCTAAAAAAAGATTAAGGACATTTTTAAACCAATAGTTGAAAGGAGAGCATTTTTGAACCATTTCTAATAGATTGAGGACATTTTTTATCCTTTTCCCATGTATATATAGTCCCTCCGTTTTAATTATTGGTGATCTGACTTTTATTTAACATGTAGTTTAAACAAATTAAAAATAAAAATAAAACAAAAGAATGGGCATAACCAATTAAGCATATCAGCTTCTTCAATGCTGCTGTTTAATTACTATTTAATTATATATGAATAATATGATGATGGCATTTCCCGGGAAGAAAAGTCACGTGATCATGTTATCGAGGAAGTGGTCGGTGAGAGGTTCCATTCCATACAATGCATGAAACAGCATCTCTCTAACCAACTTTCAAATTCTATGTATGCATTTCTTTCATTTTATATTATTTCATTTATGTTGATTATAAATTAAAAAATTTATAGAGAAAATAGTCAAAAGCCTCTCTAAACTATTATCCAATTCTCAACTCCACATTTATTCATCTCGAAAATTCTACTATCCCTTTCAACAATTTTAAAGTGGTCCCTAAATGTTGAGATGACAAAGAAAGTGTAGCTCACTCACTTTGAGAGAGTGAGAGGTAAAAACAATAATTAAAACTTTAATTTTAAAATTATATTTTTATTTTATATTGATTTTCTGTTTTTGTTTGATTTTGTTTTTAAAATTTTTAAGTTTCCTTTTGAGTTTTTGTTTTATTTTTTCTTTTTACCTTTTTTCTCTTTTTGTTTTCTCTTCACTGGAGCAACACCGGCGGTAACTCAGCTCCACCATCAAGTCGCCGCCCTCGTCAGCTTTCCACCATTAATCTGATTTTCATCCTCAAATCACAAACTTTTCACGTTAGATGAATTTCTCATTAGTGTGAAAATTGACAATAGCTTAAAATCAAAATTAAAATAGAAAGTCAAGAGGATCAAATTTTAGTGTCATTAATGAAGAAATTTAGGAACCCTTGAATGAAATTTATAAGTTTTCTTAGTTATATTATTATGACCCAACCACCGTACATAATTATCGCGCCGTCAATCACCAATTACCTCCATCGTGAACCGTCGCGTTCATTTTTAAAGTTGATAAGTTCTCAATAATTTCAACCAAAATTCAAAACCCACTTTGAAAAATAAAATTTTGAAGTCTCCAAATATTGAACACTATCACTCTTTTTTGTGTTCATCACTAGTTTTCCATGCAACCCATTCATTGCATATTCTACCTAACAACATCAAAGGATAAATCTTTTTACCATTAATCGACCCTTTTTAAATTCTTTTGTTTTTTTAAACAAGAATCATGATGAATTTTCAGTTGATGTTAAGAAGGTTTACGAAGAAAATTTCACTCAATGGTTTCTAAATTTAAGTTTGCTTTGCTAGTTTGAAAAATCATTTGGTCAAAATAAAGAAAAAAAAGGAGCAAGAAAAGAAAGAGAAGAGAAAGAGAAGAAGGATAATATAAAAGAAAAAGTAGATTAAAGGAAAAAAATAATATTTTTTTAATTTTTAAAAAGGTAAATTACGTGGCAAGCGCGTGCCACTTACTTTTTGATATAAATCTGGATGTGAGTTTTTAAGGGGTATATATTATACTTTTAAAATATTCAGGTGGGTAATAAGATCCCCGTAAAATATAAGTATGTAGTTGAGTGAAATATATATATATATACATATTCTCTTATTTATAAGTCAACAATCAAAGGACGAACACTGTTCATGCTGGAAACATAGTGGGGACAAGCAAGGGTAATTCTGTCACGATAAATTATTTACTTTATTGTAATGCACGTGTCCCTGCAATGACTGTAGAACTTCCACGTTGCTTTTCTTTTCCCATTCCATCAAGCAACAAGCAGAAATACACAGTCGAGTACTCTTCTTTTTTCACAATCTCATTTGAAGGCTTCACTCTCCAAGCTACACGGTTGGTATTTCAGGACGATCTGTAAATGGGGGTGATGATTCAACTTCATGAAATTAAGTTAGTATTTTGTACTGGGCGTGGTATATATTGATTCGTATGATGTGGACGCTATTGAAGTTCCCAGTGCTCAGAAGAATGAAAAAATCATTGTTTTTGGTCTGTTAATTTGTAGCGGTACTATATATAGCATTCCCTCTCCCCTTGGCCCTTGATGTTCTTCTTTTGTCATGTTCTTGTGGTGTATAATACTAATACACCATTTATTAGAAATGCATACATGTGCCATGTGAATGTGATTAAGGGAAGGACATATTTTCCAGGTTTGCCAAAATTTCTGAAATCTTATCATCAGAAAGGGTTCTGAAACAATGGTTTCTAAGCTCGGACTCTCCAAAAATATTGTTGCACCCGTACGACATTTTTGAAGAGTCTGAGCAACATACATACATAGCTTCTGACTATTAATCCTACTTAGTGTCTATATATTCAAATAAGAAAATGTAAGGAAATTCACCCTTTACTCCTTTAGTCTTAATGCATGCATCTCTGATTGTTTTACATCCTCGTGGGATTATGGAAGAGATATATCAATTTAAGGTTGGTAAATATAACAACTCAAATTACAAAGGTAAGAGAAAGATCTATGAAAACTACAATTTGGTCAAGGGAAATAATTATCTAATATACTTGGCTCTAAATTAAAGGAAAAGTACTAATCTTTGATATTAGGTAGAAAGTGAAAGTTTTCGGCATATTTCATATATCCTTAGGTAAAAAAATGACGGAATTACACCCAAAATATTTCTCTTCATGAATTGTGCTTAACTGTTATTGAAGTAATTCAAGTAATTAATCGTTTCTATTATTGTGGAAGTTGTATGTGGTAAAGGTACGGATTGTTTTCAGTCTCTTATGTTATAATTTGTATATGAAATATGGATCTTTGTGAAAATAAAACTTTGACTAGATTATAAATTATAATGGAGGTTGTATTGAATATATTTTTCCGCTTTTGAAACAATTGAACTTCAGAAATTTAAATTTTCCTCATTTTCTTCATGGAATTTTCATATTCTTCGCTTTTGAATGGTTATAAGGAAAAGTAGTTATCAATCTTTTAGCACAATGAAACTTCTGCCGGATATAAGTTAGAGGTATTAGATTTAGTAACATAAGTTCTTATATTTCACTATGTGAGAAAATCTTGGAGCTTTGTAGAAATCATTGTATTAGTTGATTTCAGTTATAATATCATCATTCATGTGGATGCATGTTCTTAATGTTTGATTCACAAGAATGATTTGATAATAGAGGATGAAGAAAGCATGAAAAAGGATGATAATAAAAGATCATAAACATACACTTGGAGGGACCTTCCGAAGGGCACTGAAGATACAGAAGAGATGATCATATATTTTGTTAAATTAGATCTTAGGCCTAACTCACACCCCAAAAGCTATCTCAAAGGGAGGAGGATTGCTCAAGCAGCCTTATAAGGAGTCCATTCATTTCATTAACCACCAATGTGTTTGTTGACACTGAAGCGAGGTATCGATTTTATACACATAAAGAACATGACCCTTGAAATCAAGTTATGGAGAAAAAGGCATTTAGCTCTTTTTAAACACTGTTTAAATGCGAAACAAGTTTTTTCAAGGCATAATTTACTGATTTCAGTCGCGATTTGGGTTTCGATTGAAGGAAGAAGAAGAAGAGTATTGTTTTGATAGAAGATTGGGCTGGAAATGATAAAAAGGCCCCAACGGTTGGTCTCTCTAATGGGTTGAAAACAAGGTTTGTCTACTGGCCTAATAGATTGCAACTATAGCCATTGAAGTTCAAACGTAGCCAAATTGAATTAATTGGTGAATTCGCCTAAATTTTAAATAAGACGAATTAATTAATGAGCTTTTTAATTTCAACGAAATTAAATAATTAATTTAAAATTATAACCATAATTTGAACTAAACCAAATTAACAAAATATTTAACTAAAACGTACTAAAATATTTTGTGATAATTTTCAAATATTCATAAGGTGAACTAATTATATAAAACATACTTATTATTCAAAAACTAATTAAAAATAACTTGAAAAAATATTTTAAATTTTTATAAAATTAATGAATTCAAATTGTTTGAAATTAAAGAAGCTCGAAAATTAATTTCTATTCTGAAGGGTCAAAATTGGATGTCAATATATATAATAAAACTTCCTTATTTTTTTGCAATTGGACAAGTAAACTGAATCATTTATCTTTGATATAGGAGCAAGAGATATGAAATTGAACAGCCCCAAAAAATAATTAAATTATGGAGAATCAAAAATGGATCTCAAACATATATACAATTGTCCCTTCCTTTGGATAGGTCGATTAACAAGCTTTAATTTGGAAAAAAAATTGATTAATTCAATTTTATCGAATCACTAATTCATCACTTGAAAAAGGTAATTGGTATACAAAATTTAAGGAATTTTTGGTCAAATTCGATATTGAATTTTCTACCTATCTCGAATTATGTAAAAGTTCAGATCACTTGTATATAGTTCAAGATCTTGATTTAAAGGATGATTTCAAAAATTTAAAAACTTATTATTCCAACTTTGGAGTATAGAGATACTGAGAGCTTGAGAGTAAGACGAGTGGACGTAGAACGGAAAAAATCATACTTCTTTGATTCCTCAAAAATGACATAAAAAGAGAAATCAAATTAGAAAATATTTGACCAAGTAAATAGGGACGGAAGGAGTATCCTCAACAGTCCCAAATGTCAACATTAAATGCAAATCAAACAGTAAAAGCTCAATAATCTTAATCAGTACAAATCAAATTAATATAATCGCAAGTAGCCACTAAAAATAACCTACTTAGGTTTCATAGCTACAACATGTTAATTTCGATTCATAACTATATGTTACAAGGAGGAGAGAGGCAAGCAAGAGAGGGTATAGAGTGGAGAGAGGTGAATTGTATTTATAAATTTGTTGACTTGCATATGTATAATTGTATATATGTAACTGAAATACATATATATTTGTATATTTGGCGAGCGAGATTGGGAGAGGGAGAAGAGAGGCGAGGAAGAGAGGTCAGAGAGTGGAGAGATTAAAGGTGAATTGTATTTGTATATATGTTATATAATTGTATATGTATATGTATAATTTGTACTTATATATGTATAAGAGTGGAGAGAGGCGAGATAAAGAAAAAAAGGAGAGAGGCGAACTTAATTATAGCTAAAAAGAGATTACCAGTAGCACTTAATTCAAACTATTACCAGGAGGTGCAAGTTTCTTAAACATCTTTATGGGATTTACTAAAGAAATACTAAATTAATTTGTTTTGTAATGGCATATATAGTCCCTCCGTTTTAATCTATTGGTAATCTGAATTTGATTTAACACGTAGTTTAAATAAAATTAAAACAAAAGAATGACATAACTAATAATCAAGCATACTCTCTTTGTTTTTTTTTACATGTCATTTTTATTATAAATAGTTGGTTTATAATATTTGTTATTTAATAAAATCAATGCATAAATTATAATATTTTTTCTATTTTATCTTTGTGAGTTATTAGCTTTGAAAATATATATTTGACCAACAAAGAAAAAATTAAGTAAATAATCCATGTCCATTGGTCAAATTAATTGATCAAAATAAATTAATTCATATTTATTGATTGAAAAATTAACTTAAAAAAATTAAACTAAAATAAAATAATAAACTTACTTAATTTCTTAATGCACGTAAAATAAAAAATAGTGACATATAAATTGAAATAGAGAAAGTATTAGCTTCCTCAATGCTGGTATTTAATTATTATATAGGGATAAGGTCTGAAAAATATCCCAATTTTGATCGAATTTGTTATTGCGATACTAAACTTTCATGAGGACCTATTACCTCCCTAGATTATTTAATACCGTATTTTAAGCATATATATTTGCCCACGTGGACATAAAAAATAGTGCAAAATTATAAATAGTAATGTGTCCACGTGGGCACATATATACCTTTAAAATACACTATTAAATAGTTCAGGAGGTAAAAAATACGGTATTAAATAGTTTAGGGAAGTAATAGGTCCTCATGAAAATTTAGTATCGCTACAGCAAATTCGACCAAAGTTGGGGTATTTTTCAAACCCTTATCCCTTATTTATACTACATATTAATATGATGATGGCATTTCCCAAGAAGAGAAGTCACGTGATCATGTTATCGAGGAAGTGGTCGGTGAGAGGTTCTATAGAGTGTTTGGCCAAAAACATCCCTCAACTATACTCTATGTTTAAACCACATCCTTGCACTATCACAATGAACAAAAAACATCCCTCAATTATCTTAAAAATGGCAAGATTCATCCTTTAATTAGTTTTTGTCAAAAAAACTAGCGGTTGATCAACCTACAAATCCCCTATTTTGTTTGCTCCCATTCTTCTCTTAGCTTATAGTAGTAATAGACAATCCTAACTAAATTGAATGAGCTACGAAGAGAGGTTTGCATCCTCAACTTCACAGTAGCAGTCAGAATGTCCCGTAAAAAGTGAGCAAAATATTTCAAGTAAAATATTTTTCGCTTTATATAATTACTGATCAGATAAGCAACAAAATATTATAAGAAAAAAATGTATAATTTTCTCTTTATTTCCTAGACAATGAGGGAATTTAAAGTATGAAGGTAGTCTATTTTTATTTTATTTTTGTTGATAAAGACTAGTTACTGTATTCTAAAAAATATAAAAGTAACATATTTAGATATTACATAAGAAAATATTTTTTTTATTCCAATTTATGTGACGTTTTTCGCTTCTTAAGATACAAACTATGTGAAATTTTTATAAATGTTTTACTATGTATTTTTCATCATATTCACGTGAGAAGAATTACAACTTTAATATGTGAAAAACGCCACATATTTATCCATAGTTAATTCTAGCTTCATTTACATGAAAGGAAATGAATTTAACCGTTAGTTTCTATCAAGAAAAAAGATGGAAGGGTGTATTTGGCCATTTTTAGGATAGTTAAGGGATGCTTTTTGCTCATTGTGGTAGTACAAGGATGTTGTTTAAATTTAGAATATATTTGAGGGATATTTTTAGCCAAAAACTCTGGTTCCATACTTCCATTTCATACAATGCATGCATCAAACAGCATCTCTCTCTAACTAACTTTTAATTTGTTCTGACCATCATCAATACAATTCTAGTTATGCACTTCTTTCCTTTTATAATATTTGTCTCATCTCGATTCAATAAATTAAAACTTTCTTTTTAAGAGTGTGTCTATTCAACTAATTTTAGAAAAAAATCGTTTTGGCCAAAAAATTTAGTCAGAATGATAAAATAACATATTTTACACTATTTTATTTTATTTTATTGAACATTTTACCCTTTTAATTAAAAAATGAAAAACAAAACAGCTTTATTTTAAAATAAAAGGATATTATAGACTTTTCAATTTTCTGGCCAAATTCTGACCAAATATTCTGGCCATAATATTCTGAAATTTTAAATTTGATTTTTACTATTTTATTTGGTTATTAAATATTTATACGAATAATAATTTTTTTTAATTTTTTAAATTGAACAAGTAAAATGAATCATTTGATTTTTATATGGGGGTAGGGAATATGAAATTGAAGAGTTTGAAAAATTAATCAAATTGTGGATGATAAAAAATAGGTGTCAACATATAATTGCCCTGTCTTTTGGTTAGGGTTGATGAAAGAAACTAAGAGAGTTTGAACAAAGATTCAATTTTATCGAACCACTAATTTATCACTTGAAAAAAGTAATTGATATACGAAATTTAAGATTTTTTTTGCTAAATTCGATACCGAATTCTTTACATATCTCATGTTATGTGAGCCACTTATATACAATTCAAGATATTCAAGATGCTTGATTTGAAAGATGATTTTAAAGATAAAAACCTATTATTCCAACTTTGGATTATGGAGAGTCAAAGAGCTTGAGAGTTATAAGACAAGTATAGGTTTCTTTAAATACAATTAAATTTTGAACATTGAACTCAATCTACATATCTCGAAATTTGTGAAATCAAATTACTTATAATTTGACTTAATCGATTAAAAAGATGATTTTTTTTATGCTAAAATGGTCTTTAGTTAAAAATGAATGACAAATAAATAGAGTATAAAAAAAAGACTTACAACCTCTTAATTATAAATAATGTGCACTTTACACTGATCATAACATACAAGTTACATGAACATAATCTCCACAGCTCAAGGTGCTTGGGAGAACCATTTTAAAAAATTTATATATTATTTATTCAATTTTATTTGTTTTTCAAAAGTCATTCAATTTTATCTACTAATTAATTAGCTTCCATAGTCATTCAACTTTACTTATTTTATTTTCATGATCATTTTAGTAGGAAATACAATTTTCAAAAAAAAGTTATTTAAAAAATTAAAATTAATTAATTGTTAGATTTATTTAGAATCCAAACAGCGTAATCTGATCCAATTCTTGACTTTTAAAATGTTGACTATCTAAACATGTTCTTAATAACATTCGATTAAAAGGCCATTACTTAATTTGCTATTTTACGAAAGTTAGAAATCATATATGAGCTCAATATCGAGTAAAATAAGTAGACAATTGAGATTTCAGTCTAAATCTAATATTTTAATTTTAAAATATTATATATCTAAATCAATCACAAAAACTAGTAATCCTCTATATGCCTAGTCCAAATTTCTTAACCAACATGAGATAATCTAACAACAAAGAAAAACATGGGTGTTCAAAGAAAAGCAATGGAGTATTTTGAGACAACTTATTCCCCTTCAACAGCGGTGTACAGATTAGACGCGGGAGAGGATATAGTGAATATGGAATCTCATTTATGAAATTCTTTCTCTAGTTTTACTAAAAAAGTCATTTTCCTTTCTCTTTTCTAACAAAATATTTTTCAAAAATTTTATACGATTAAATATGAACGCACCCTTTGAGCTATCAATTTTTTCACAGACTTTTAAAAGAGAAAAAACGAATTATAAGTTCATGTAAGCCGTCAAATAGGTATTTTATTAGTAGTGACTTCAATTTTATGTAGATTTCATGCTTTATCTTTGTGTAATGAGTAAATTCCCTACTTTTATTGAATATTATTCCTACAAGGTATCAAAGAATGTAAATGTACAAATCGAATATCATCATGAGCTATCAATTTTCTAAATATTCTTAAACATTTGTTTTTTCAAAACAAAATAAAGAGAGATAATTACTTTTTTTTTGTTTAGATTTATGTGTCTTATTTTTATTTGTAATTATTTAAAAAATAGTTTCATTTTTCATATAAAGTAAGGGTTTAATTTATATTCCATATTTGTATTTATCACAAATTTTAAAGCGGTAAAAATAAATTACAATTATAAATAAAATATGATGATACAAGGATTTTGATAAATATTTGTGAGTACACAGTTTTGTTTCTCCTTGATTTTTCTCTTAGAGATTACCTCAGTAATTGAAAATTTGTTATAGCATATTTTTTTGAATGTATGATGATTGAACCTCATTGTGATGTATTTGATCGCTTGAAATGTTGGACTCGATAACTTGAAACGTTGGACGGTAATATTGACAAAAAAAAAATTGATGTGTTGAAGTACTCTTTATGAATATCCCATGACTTTATGGAATTTTGAAATGTTTTTTCAAGGAAATATATTGTTCATTTTTATAGGTATAAGTTAAGGTTTAGAGTATAATAGCCTCCAAGAAATTATGAAGTCTACCATACCTGTATAAATTATTACAAGATTTATGAGATATTATGGTACATTAACCACATTTTTTGGCTTAAAATCATAATATTCAAAAATCTTCCCGATTTTCTTAAACTTATTACGTCAAGACACATAAAATTATTGAGGAAGTAATTTGTTGCTATTTCACAACTTTGAACCGTCAAACTAGTATTTCATAGTACTACTCGTTTGATCACTTTTACTTGTCCATGATGTTAAATATAATTTTTTATTTTCACTTGTCTATTTTCGCATATCAATTGAAAAATAATTTTTTTTCTTATTTTACTCCTAACATTAGCCACTATTTCCTCTAATTATTGCCCAAGATTTTTTGAAATGCTAATAATTATAATAGTTATTATAATAAAATATGCACTTCACTTATAATATTTGATAAAAAAAATCTAAAGATTTATTATGAATAAATAAAAGCGAACAGAACGAGTAATTTATTGTTTAGGCGGGTTTCATGCTTTTAGCTTTGTGTAATGAATAAATTCCACTACTTGTATTGAATATAAGTATGTAATTATTCAAGATCGAATATCATCTTCAGCTATCAATTTCCTTTTCCCAGTATTCTTACACATTTGGGTTTTCAAGATGGAAATAAAAGAAAGAATACTCTAAGGACTTGTTTCAAACGAGAGAAAATGAATACTCTATGAGTAACTTATTTCGCAATTAATGTTAATATGAATTTATCTCATGTTTGATTGAGATAAAATTATAAAATTAATTATTTCGAAATTAAAATGTTATTTTTATTTTATATTAAAAAATAAAATAACAATCCTATAATTAATGTCGAAATAAATTTTTTTCCAAACAAACGAGTGAAAGAGAGCGAAAAGTACAGGGAAATGAGTGAAAGAACGCTATTGGATTGAGATTAATTTTGGACTTGTTAATTTAATCGCTAATCATGTCGCTATTACTCAACCTAATTTACATCTTTTGCTTCTTAATTAAGGAACCAGGCGCTTTATTTAAATATTTGAATGCTCTCTTCGTCCCTTTTTACTCATTAAATTTTGATTGACACACAAAAAATAATGATTAGTGCAATGAATTTATCACTTTATCTCTATTAATTGATAGGAATTGTCAGAAATGACAAGTACTCCCTCTGTTCGCTATTACTTGTCATTGTTTGATTTGACACATCCATTAAAAATTATTATTGTTATAGGTATTTTATCAAACGATTCCTATTAAATGATGTTACTACCTCCGTCCACTCTTAATTGTCATAATTTCTTTTTATAGAGTTAAACTATAAAACTTTTGACTAACATTTTATGATGTATATTTTTCATCATATTGATATACGAAAAAATTGTAATTTATAGTTCTTTTCGTTTTTAAATATCTAAATTTTTTGTATAAAATATCGAATTGATGTAATTTAATTTAACTTTGAAAATTAGTCAAATTGATTTTCTAAAAATGTAATATGGCAAATAAAAGTGGACGGAAGGAGTATTAAGTCTTGGAAACTGATTTGGAGAAAGAATATTTAATGATGAAGCAAAACTATGGAATTTTTTTTTATCTTTCCTTGATATGTCAAAACTTAAAATAGATAAGTATTAATGAAAATTTATTTTAGAAATAAGTGAAAAGTAAAAGTGAACGGGGAATAAAAGGAGAAATCAAATTAAAAAACGAGTATTTGACAAGTAAATCGAGATGGAGGAGTATCCTCAACAGTCCCAAATGTTAACATTAAATGCAAATCAAACAGTAAAAGCCCAATAATCCTAATCAGTACAAATCAAATTAACATAATCAACATGAGAAAAATATTAATTGTCCACTATATGATCATTAGAGTCTGCCTCCTGCGTCTTATGACCATTCGAATCTGCCTCATGGTCAATATTAGCAGTCTCTTTGCTGCGCTTCTGGTGAGCTAAGTCAAGAAAACAGGGAGTCAGCATTTGTTCATATTCAGGCACTTTAGCATAACCAGGGAAATAATTGATATCAATAATTAGATACCGATTTCCATCTCTACTATCTCTTATCATGTCAAAATTAAAAAGATGAAGTTTCAAAGCACGTCGTAACTGCTTTGAAACTTCGTTAACGAAGCTTGACGGAGGCATAACCGCTGCCTCCATCAGCTTCGCTAAACTCTCATCGCTCTGTTCATTATCAGCGAAGTAAGAAATCAGCGAAAACGGAATCAAATTCTCCGAATTCTCCAATTTTTCTTCGGTTATATCACCCAACGACTTCCTCTTCACGCATTTCACATGATCCCCTGCTACATAAACCTTGAAAATCACTCCCCCGTGGTTTACAAATTCCTGTAATACGATTGGGGTTTTAATTCCGTCTAATCCGTCTCGATTCAACACTAGAGACATCTGATGAGCGTCAGCTGTAGCATTAGCCATTACCGCCTTTGCAATCAGGGGAAATTTCATCCCCTGATTAGCAATTCCATCCTGCAGGCTTTCGTTGGAGTCAACGAAAGCCTGCAGGGGAATTTCTAGATTTTCAATTTTCAATTGCTTAACTGCATCGAGCATGGAGACTCGATTGTGGAGCTTCTCGATGGATTCAATCGGGTCGACTATGATTGCAGTCGGGTTTTCAAGTGAAAATTCATCCAATTGCTTCTTCCATTCTGCATCGTAGAGCTTGTGGAAAACAGAGTCGAAAGGACCTTGTTCGATCAATGGCTTTTCGAGATCGATTGGGATGAGATCAACGCCTCGCTTTTCAGCGTAAACGATGAGAGAATCTTGGATGAAGCTACTTACACTTCTGGGTGCAAGAGCGTAACCAATGCGGAACCTCTCTCCAGCTAATAGTGATTCAGGCATGGCTGCTAAAGCGTATGAATGAATATTTATCGCTCGATCTCAGAATTATTGAAAAAACTCTTAACGTCGAAAAAACAAGTGAATGAACAAAGAGGAAGAGAGGATTTTAGGAAATGAGTGTGTGAGATAAAATTGATATTGGGAGTCAATTTATATAGAGATGCGAAGAGGACAACATGAGATTATATTAATAAAACAAATAAGACTTTAGATATAGCTTTGCGTTTGCATCGTAATAAGAAAATATTATTATTGATTATTCGATTTTAATTTGTTTGACTGAGTTTTGATTTTTAATTTAGAAATAAGAAAATAGTAGTACCAGTTTGGTATAATAATTACTTTTCTTAATCCAAATCTAATGGAGTACTTTTCAATTATTTTAGTAGAGTAGAAAAGAATGGAATCTACATTAATTTATTTTCCTTTTTAAGTTTTAAGTAAGATTTATAAGGAAAATAATATATTTTTTATTTTATTATGCATTATTTTTTAGAAAGATCAAAAATACCTTTAAATTATGTGAAATGAATAAAAATGTCATTTGTTTATATTTTGATTTAAAAATATATTTGTTGCCAATATTTTGATTTAAAATGTCCTTATTGCTACTTAATGAGTCAAAATAGTCTTTTTACTTGTTACTTAAAAGTGGTTTTAAATGAAATAAAATGAGAATACAATTCTTTAAAAGTAATATTTTTATTAGGAATAGGAAGTGTTTTAAGAAGAAAAATTTAGTGCAACATACTGTCTTATATTGTTTACTGCATTTATCAAGTCAAACAATTATCCAGGTGAGGTTTGTTCACCTTAGAAAGTGGCGTGAGAGTTGAGGAACTTTAGGAATAAGTTTGGAAGTTTGTTTAATGGAATAAAACACTATAAGCTAGGAGTTATATTACAAGGGAGTTAGTTAATACAGAGTCAATACACGCTCTATTTTTTCTCTTGTAATTCAGAAACTATATTTTCTATTCAAGAAAAGCTTTCGGCAGTTTCTTTTTGTTCCTGTCTTCTCTCTTTTGTTATAAATTCTGGGAAAAAAATATATTTTTGACTCATTTAGCAACAATAGGAGAATTTATGGACCAAACTATTAAAGACAAGAAGAATTTTTTATTAAAGTATTTACAATAAAGACATTTTTGTACCAAAGTATAAACAGAAAATATTTTTATTTATTTCACATAGTTTTAAAACATTTTTTACTCTTTTCAACATATTATTGTTTATGAATAGTGATATAATCCTATATATTTTGATTCAATGCAAGAAATAATAAAATAAATTTATTTAGTTTTACTATCTCTTTCGTTTTCTCACTAATTTCTCTTATTTCATAGTAATAGACAACAAGATTACATGAAAATATAAGAAATACAGAAAAAAATTGCATACTTCCATCGTTTTTGTTTTCTGTTTTAGAAAATCAATGAACCGTATCTCGATTCTTAAAATGCAAAACTATAAAATATTTCATCAAAAAGTGCGCCCAGTTAAATGCTAGAAATAATTCAATATCATATTAAATATTTGAATCAATCCCAAATTGCTTTAATTTAGTTTAATATATTATGAAAAAACTAGGAAACTTCATCGATTTTGTAAAAACCGATTTGTTTTTAGTATTCTTAGTAGTAGGTAGCTTTTTAAAAGTGTACGTAAGTGGGAAATTAAAGCAGAAGACGACATGCATGGCAATAGAAAATAGATAGTGGCTTCGCTATAAAGTGTAATTGAAAAATAATTAATTTAGCAGAAGATAACATCATGCATGTATCAATACTCCCTCTGTTCCTTTTTAGTTGTCCACTTTAGAAATGACACACAGATTAAAGCAATAATGATTAGCACAGTGAAGTTACAATTTTACCCTTATGACAACCTTTCACTTCAAAATTACAACCACTTTTTTGAATTCAAGTGAAATAAATTGGAGGGAAACAACATACACTTTTAGAAATTTTCAAGAAGTGTAAATAAGGGTATAATAGGAAAAAATTTGTTGTCCTTTCTTGATTTGTCAAAATGGACAACTAAATAGGGACAACTAAAAAAGGAAATATGGACAACTAAATAGGGACTACCTTTATTTAAATTAGTAATTTTCAATAATTAGGTACTTATAGCTACTCTGTAAAGTGAGATAGTTTGAATAAGCAATTTAAAAGAAAACATGACAATTAATGGAATAGATAATAAAATAAAATTAGCTTTTGCTTAAAGCACAAATGCGAATAAGCATATTACAACACATAAAGAGTAGAAAATATAGTAAATTATTAATGGGAATAAAAAGATGAACAACATGCAATATTTAATACTTATGAATTAGTAAATAATTTTGTTCAAAGGGTACCTTGAGATTAGCAAAAGGGTAAAAAGGGGACCCATGGACCTGCCTTGACAATGCCTCATTAAATAAATTTATAATAAGAAAAAGATTTGGGAATCTCAACTTTTTCTTTAAAAAATTGTATTTTGGTCGTTCTCTACTTTGAAATTTTGTTACGATTCAGGTAAAAGAATACTTCCACTCTATTTCTAATTACTTACCACTTTTAAATTGACATATTAAGAAATCAATTAACAACATAATGAATTTACCATTTTACCCCTATTAATTATGAAGTTGATGAAAGTTTTACGTTTTTCAAAGTAATTAGTCATTTAATTGATGTATAATAGGTAAAAAAAAATGTCCTTTCTTGATTTGTCAAAATGAACAAGTAATTAGAGACAACTATAAATGAAAAAGTGGACAAGTAATTAGGAACAGAGGGAGTAAAAAAGAAAGCCTTTAAAAAGAAATAGTTCGTTTCTATTTTATTTTATTTTTTGCATGAAGTTAATTAGTAAGTATCAGAGGTGGAGCCAGGATTAAGAGTTCTAAATTTTTGGACATAAAAGAAAATATTTTCGAACCCAGATCACTAGTGTGGAAAGCATTTCCATGACACCTTCCTTATCATTGAGTTGTCAATCAATTTTGTTAGGGGGTTCACAAGTTAATATACATTTTTATTTATTTAATTTTCTAATACAAATACAGCATCTACGAAAAAAATATTGGGTTCGTCCGAACCCACGAACCCCCACTTAGTTCCGCCTTTGATTAGTATCCATTTTAAGACTCGACTAATTTATATTCACATCAGAATCTCACTTTGAGGGGTAAACCTCTCTCTATCAAATAAGGCTTCGTACAAATTTAGTACGTACTTATATAATACTCCCTCTGTTTTAATTATTTGTCTTATTTTAACTTGGTGTTGAGTTAAAAAATAAAGATAACTTTAATTTGAATCTTATAGTCCTAAATTAAAGATACATAAAATTTGTCAAAATGCCCCAATCTTGTGGTTAATAATCATGTCATTTCAAATGTTATAATTAAGAAATTGTTAAAACGGAAAAGAGACAAAAAAAATTGACACAAAATAAAAAGAGAAATAAGACAAACAGACGTAAAAATAAGTAAATGCGTGAGAATAGTGCCCACGCGGTGTGATAGATATTCGACGATAGGTTTTCTTGCGTCAAATATAGTCTATAATTCGATCAAGTTGTGCTTTGTCAATATTAGTGTAATTTGTTCCAACATGGATGTGATATGTCAATTTCAGTACAATTGGAATTGATCCCTCCATATTTGAGCAATTCATATTGTCTAAATTGACCCAAACAAACTATAGGAATAACATTTTATTGATTTGGTTTATGTTCATTCACTTTCTATCTTGAAAATAAAATGAATTGATAATCAAAACAAAATTTCAATGGTAAATATATTCACGGTGTAAAAATATATTTACAAAATCAAGTTACTTTAGTGCAAATCTATTTAACAAAACATTAATGGATAAGTTTAGGATAAATGATATTGTTAAGCATATTATGAATTCAATAAATGAATGTTTATTTGAAATAATCTCTAAATATTATTTTCAAATATTTTGAATGAAGATTTATTTCAAGGTCTATGGTCAAATGGTCCTAGATAGACGTGACTTGAATTTTGTTTAAACGAATCTAATATATATATATATATATATATATATATATATAAATATAAAAGAATCATGTTTACCACGAGGTAGGCACGTATAGGAAAATATTCACTTGCCTTTATAGGATTGAAAAGAAATATTTTTTGCCTAAATTTTGTAAAAGAAAAAAATCATAGTATAATTTTTAGTACTGTTTGACTTCTTATTGTATATTTCTTCTACAATTTAATTTTAAGAAACTTACAAAAATCAAATTAGTATAGGAGCTAAGTACTCAAATACTCTTTAATTTGCAATATAATGAATTTTATTAAATTTTGATGTGTTCAGATATATCTAGATACATTAATCTTGAGATATCTGGGGATAAAATTATATGTAATTTATTCTAGATACATTGTATTTAAGTAGGTTCACATGTCTATGGAATACAAAGAATAATCTCGTTCGTCACTCTCATAGGTAACTGGTATCGCAAATACATGTGAATCACACTAGATACATATTAATATTAGTATTTAGTGCAATTCACATGTATCTAAGATACATGACTATCTCCCTTCCCATCTCGCTCGCTCACCTCCCTCCCTGTTTTATATATCATTCTATAGAAGTGGTGGTTCCTCAAATACTTCATCATTCTATAGAAGTGGTGGTTCCTCAAATACTACCAAACCAATAAAAAATGGCCACGTAGGACTAATTAATATTTCTTTCTTTTAGCACTTTTTTTTTGCTTCTTCACACGTGTTATGGTGGCAGACTGCATGTCTTCCTCTTCATATTCCTTAGTTTGGTATATACCTCTTCTTCTACCTTTTTCCTTTGTGTTATTTGCTTTTGCTTTGATTTTACGTGTTAATTGTGGCATCTACTTAATTTGCCCACACATAAAAATCGATAGCTTCTTTGTTGCTCAAGCCAGATTTCTCGCTGGCAAAAATAAATACTCCCCCGTCCAACTTTATGTGGTGTTTCTCGAATTTCGAGATTCAAATAAATCTATTTTTTTATCCTTGGACGATCAAGGGTACTCCCGTAATTTTCCTTTAAATATTATGCTTGAAATATGTTGTACTTGGCTGTTTTATAATTGCACTTCCTTAATATATGACATAAAAGTCCTATCATTTTTCTTTCTCAGCCGCAAAATTGGCCCAATTTTCCAAGCAGCTGGGCCATTCTTTTCTGCCTTTTAATAGTTAATAATGTGGATCCCATTTTAAAATACCAACTATTTGTTACTACATTTTATCTACATAATATATCGGAGACAAAAATATGCGTTCACAGAAAAAAATATCGCATATTGAAAAATTATGTCTTTTTTAGAGAAAATTACATAAATAATACTATAAATCATAATAATTAACAACTTAAATATCAAAAAGTTATATAAAAAAATTTGATCGACTCTCAACATCTTATTGATACCACATAAAATGAGTTAGATGATAAATATATATATACTATTTGAAAATGACAAAAAAAATATTATAAATCACAATAGTTAACAATTGTAAAAAAATTAAAATAGATATAAAAAAATCAACCAACTCTAAAAAAATCTATCAATGCCGCATAAATAAGGACATGAAAAGTAGCAGATATATTATTTGAAAATTACATTAAAAAGGTTCAATTATAATAATTTACAACTTAATAAATGTAAAAGACATATAGAAAAGTGATTAGTTTTAAAATTCTATATATGTCACATAAATTGGAACAACGAAAGTATAGTATATTATTTTAAAAATTATGTAAAAAAGTACTACTAACTTGAAATATTTTTTAATCATACAAAAAATTGGATAACTTCTCAAGGTTCATAATATCACGTAAATTGAAACAAAAAATTAATATAGCAACTTAAATATTTACAAGTTCCATAAAAATATTCAATAGACTCTAACATGTATTGTTTGACAATGACATGTTATGACGTAAAAAATATTATAAATCACAATAAGTTAACAATTTTTTTTAAAAAACCACATATAGAAAAACAACTGACTGTAAAAAAAACTATGAATGTCACATAAATTGGGACATGAAAAGTAACATATATTATTTTAAAATTACGTTAAAAGTTACTATAAATTAGAATAATTTACAACTTAATATACGTAAAAGACATATAAAAAAGTGGTTAATTTAAAAATTCTATATATGCCATTTCTACCCAACTAAGCACGGTGAAAGCTAGGATATCATTCTTGTTTGCATTCTTTCAGTTGGAGCAGTTCAACACCAAGATTATACTTTATAAGTTCCTTCTTTAGTTTCTGCACTGTACGCTTTGTATAATCCTCACCATTTGGTTACTTTGTTCACTATGAGTATCACTCTCTCCCCTTATTATAGAAACTTCATCTTTTGGGAAAGTAAACTTTAGCGGACGAGTTGTACTCTTGGACCTCTTATTTCCTCTGGTTGGTCTATCATTTGTATCCATATGCCTGCTTCAAGAATATTTTGTATTTACATTCAGGTAAGGGTACTTCTTATAATATAGTAAATCATTGTTAGAAACATGTAATGATTAATATACCTTACACTGTTGGCTGAAGCATAACTTCTGTGGTTCAATTTATTCAGATATTTGTTTTCAACTCATTTGTGGATGTTTTCTGTATTTCATGTTACTTTAACTAGGAGTTGGTAGTATCTTTTCCTGTTATCAATTTATTGTAGACGTTTTCCTGACCAAACTCTACAACTACTGTCTAATTTTGCAGCCTGGTTGTGTGAATTAGATTTTCCTGAATTTAAATAGCTCCTATCCAAAGTGGGATGTTATTCTCTACGCAATTTAAGGTTCTAGATGTATTCCCAGTTTTCTTTGCTATCTGATGAGTTGTATTAATTTACTCCGTTAGTTTCTTCTTAGATCATAAAAAAGTTTAAAGCTGGAAGAACATATATGTTAACACTTGAGAGTTTGCGGAATTCAAAATTCAACTACTAGGCCAATGCAACAAATATTAAACTACATATAGTGTATGTGTTTTGGCCTTCATAGAAAGTTCAATGTATAACATTCTGCAAAATATATGTAACATACTATGAAATGTGTTAACATTGAAATTTATTTAATCATGTTGCATATTTGCACGTCTTTCTTTACAACTATTTTTATCCCCACAATATGCCCGTGCCTTGCACGGGCACCCTTATCTAGTATTATATAGAAGGGAGAGTTTTCTAACTTTCAACATGGCTGTTTTTTGCCATATTTAGAAAAGCTTAAGTGCAATTTGGTCATTGCCCCTTGCAATTAATGTTTAGAATTACGATATTTTCTATCTTTTGCTCCTTAAAACTCTTGTATGGCAGTGCTTTATAATTGTACCTTTTCTTCTTTAGACAAAAAAAATCAGCCAACATCTCCATAATGACACATATATCCATCTTTATTTAATTTAAGTGGGCCCCACCAACTTTATCATCTCGGCTGACCAATACTATTGTGTATTTCTTTATTTTAAGGGAAAAGGGTCAAATATGCCCCTAAACTATTCGAAAAGGACTAGATATACCCTCCATTTAAAGTTTGGCTCACTCGTGCCCTCGTCGTCCAACTTTTCATCTAGATATGCCCTTATGGGCGTTAAATGCCAAATGAAATTGCCACGTCATTTTTACATTACCACGTGGCATTTATATTAAAGGGAAAAGGGTCAAATATACCCCTAAACTATTCGAAAAGGTCTAGATATACCCCCTTTTAAATAAACTACCCGATCTGTTTTCAACAAAAAAAAATCGGTAAATCCCGGAAATGAGTAATTGACTAATAAAAAATAGGAAAAATACGGAAAAAAATATAAAATTAACGCCAAAAATTCACAAATAAATATAGTAACCTTAAATTCAACAATTTCAACAATTTTTTAAAATTTTTTTTTTTCAATAAATCCCAAAAATGAGTAATTGATTAATAAAAAATATAACCTAAAAATTCAGCATAAAGTCATTTTCATATTTTTCATATTTTTTATTAATCAATTACTCATTTTCGTTATTTATCGAAATTTTTTTAAAAAAAAATTGTTGAAATTGTTGAATTTAAGGTTACTATATTTATTTGTGAATTTTTGGCGTTAATTTTATACTTTTTTTTTTCATATTTTTCCTATTTTTTATTAGTCAATTACTCATTTTCGGGATTTACCAAAAAAATTTTGTTGAAAACGGGTCGGATAGTTTATTTAAAATGGGGTATATCTAGGCCTTTTCGAATAGTTTAGGGGTATATTTGACCCTTTTCCCTTTAATATAAATGTCACGTGGTAATGTACAAATGACGTGGCAATTTCATTTGGCATTTAACGCCCATAAGGGCATATCTAGACGAAAAGTTGGACGGCGAGGGCACGAGTGAGCCAAACTTTAAACGGGGTATATCTAGTCCTTTTCGAATAGTTTAGGGGCATATTTGACCCTTTTCCCTTATTTTAATTATCATGTCTCACCTTTTTTAGTTGATTACATATTTAAAAAAGATATTAAAATAATTAACAATTTAGTATACTTAAATTTTATTTTTTATATATATATATTACTACATAAAAAGTACTATATATCACAATAATTAACAATTATTTGACACTTTAAATATATTTTAAAATAATATAAGTAATACTATAAATTACGATAATTAACAACTTAGATATTTAAAAGTTATATAAAAAGTTTGATTGACTCTCTAAATTCTATTGGTACCACATAAAATTGATTAGATGATAAACATATATTGTTTGAAATTGACGAATACAATAATTAACAAAATAAACCACTCGACTCCAAAAAATCTATCAATTAATGCCACATAAATTGGGACATGGGAAGCAACATATATTATTTAAAAATTAAGTTAAAAATTTACTATAAAATACAATAATTAACAACTTAATATATTTAAGAGACATATAAAAAAGGGTTAATTTTTGAAATCCTACATGTGCCACATAAATCGGAACAAAGAGAATAATAATTACTATTTTCAAAATTATGTAAAGTACTATAAATCACAATAACTAACAATTTAAAATATTTTTAAAATCATATAAAAATTTCAATAGCTTCTCCAATTTCATAATATCACATAAAAAAAAAAATTAAAAATATTGGGCCCCGTGCTGGCACGAGGTCCTGTATCTAGTATACTAAGAAAGTTAACTTAAATTATTCAGTTCTTTAAAATAATAAAATAATGACACTTGATTATCGTCCATTACAAAATCTTGACTTTCATCAAAGTTGAAATATTGTCAACTTATTTGACATTCAAACAAAAATATCGATATTCACTTCATATTGTATCTAAGATTACGAGATATCAGATAAATAATTAAATCAAAATAAATATAAAAATAAGGCTACCATTTAATCAAAGTGTTACAGTAAAATTTATTTTTTACTTTTTTTTTTAGAAAGTAAATCTCAAGGTCAACATCAGACTCCTTGACTAGTAAAATACCTTTTTCCCTTAAAATCTACTTTTCTCATAAATGTTCACTATTTAGAGAAGACTTTCCTCTTTGGACAATATTTTAGTGGTAGTTGAATCAAAGAATTTGATATTGAATATTAATGCGCCATTTGACCATAATAAACAAATATTTTTTATTTTATTTGAATTTTTGAATTTGTGGCTGGTTGTGTATATTTTTTTTAAGAATAGTTAGAATTTGAATTTACCTTTCTGTAGATGTGTTTTATATTTCTAATTTCTAAAAAGGAGTAAAATCATTCTATTTTAATTAATTGTCGTAAAATATACAATTAGATAATCACATAATATCATACATTAGATCATATATACGAGCTACTACATACTAGGTACTACTCATCTCAATGTGTTCATCCTTTTGATTACTACTGTCGGGGGGAGGCACTTTCGACAGAAAATTATATTGTTTATACATGGTTAAACTTTTTTTTTTTTATGTGTGTATAGTAGATGTTGGCTCCCTTTTGACTTATTCAGGAGTTTCAACATGTCAGCTTGCTGACATTAGAAGAAAGTTTAAGGGTATAATAGTATTTTCCTACATCAATTTGCTTAAGAGGAATTGTATTTTCTGTTTTATTCTTTAGACCACATCAACAGGTCCATAAAAAACCCATTATTTTCTGTTAAATTACAATTGATACCATCCACTGAAATATCATTAAATGTGATTGGGACCCATTGAACTACACTTGTGGAGTTGTGGCAGTCAGTGTTCCCTCAACTTTTGCCTTATTTATTTTTCTAATAAAAAACACTTTACCCATCTTATTTATGAAATGTCCATTGATGAGTTTGGAATTGGTTCTAAATTTTATTTTTTTTTTAAATGAAGTATTATTAATTCAGATTGAAAATATATATATTAAAAAATATTTTTTCTGAAGTGTTATATTACATTAAAAAAGTTACAAATATTAAAAATTTAATAAATGGTTTTATATGATTTATGACATGTTAATTACAAATATTATATAATAAAAATAATAATAAAATAATCAAAAAGTAAAATAGAGAGTACAAATAGTAATTCTTCAATCATCTCTACAAATGATGAATGGAGAGTGCAATAGAGAATAATGAAGAAAGCATTCTTTATTTTACTCTCCGAATATAGAGTAAAATAAAGGTGGATCGGAGATAGTTATACAAGTTTTTTGTTTCCAAGATATTCATAATTGATAAATATGATCTTTAAAATCAATTATGATTAAATATAAATAATAAATTTTAGAAAAATTAAAAAAATATCATATAAAATAAAATGAAAAAGTCGATAGACTCCTTACGCTTCGGAAATAATTTATTGTGATTGAAAAACATCCTCTTCTACTATATTATAATTTTAGATAATTGAGATTTATTAATTAGAATATCAATAGTGTATAGAATTTATAATTATGCATAATTTTATCTAATATTTTGTATATAAATATAATGTTGGGCCCGTGCTGACACGGGCCATTTTTACTAGTATATATATATATATATATTGTGTGTGTGTGTGTGTGTGTGTGTGTGTGTGTGTGTGTGTGTGTATAAAAT
>JAJOOH010010034.1:0-41334 GCA_029582605.1 Solanum gracilifrons | reverse complement strand
ATATATACAAATAAAGATCCCTCCCAGAACCTGGAAGTCACTAGTACAGAGCTGCTAACAAAATGAGTACAAGTCCCAAAAGTGGACAACAGAGACTGAACTGTCTCGAAAGGTAAAAGACAAGTCTATATATACAGATGGAGACTGAAATAGTACAAAACGTCGTGTGCTCACTCCCGTCTCCGGATCAGTCTGCTCCAAGCTCGATCAACGCTGGCTACTAGTGCCTGGACCTGCATCACGAAATAGATGCAGAGCGTAGCATGAGTACCAAAACAACAGGTACCCAATAGGCATCATCGGCCGACTGAACTTGAAAAGTAAAGGCAATATTAAAAGAAGGAATAACACAAACCGAAGTCAGGAACTAAAATCTAACTAACAATGGAATGCACACAAGTGTACAAAGAACTAACTAAAGTAATCTATAAACTAACTACACCTAACTGGACCCCCATAAGCCTAGAAGGTATACTCGTGCGCAAGTTAAATAAAAACCCGAACGGACCCCCATAAGCCCGACGAGTACAGAGAATAACTATGACTAAAGAGAATTGCATAAAAGAACCCATGAACGAAGAACATCAAACCAGAACCTCAACCCTAATTAGTAGAATCTGACAGTACGGAGGCCGGACCTCGAACCGGATGCTCATCAGAAGTACCAAAGTAACCAACCACAAGAAACCAGTATAAGAGGCCGGAACTCTAACAGGATGCTCTATATAAGTATCTGAGCAATAGAGGCCGGAACTCTAACCGGATGCTCTATATAAGTAACTGGGCAATAGAGGCCGAAACTCTAACCGGATGCTCTATAAAGGTGCCAATGTAGCTGTTGAAAGAGTCTCAATCGATCCATACTCATAAATGTCCGTGAAACACCATCCACACATAGCCAATCAATGAAAGTCCTTGGAACCAAATCGAAAACCAAATTCAAATCGCGAAGTAGAACTAGTGTCGCCGATGTAACTCGTGAAGCCGTAATATCGGGGAAAATAAGGATAACTAAAGTCGGAGAAAGAGTATCGCCTTACTAAGGCCCAAACTATCAGACTCAAGTCTGCTACACCAGTCTACAGGGATCTAAGCCAGCCGAGCGAAGTCAGGCCAAAACTAAGGCCAATTGGATCCGAATAATGTATTTCTGAGGCAAGCCCTAGTCAAACCTAAACTAAGGCCCAACATTCTTCAAATAAACAATAATTAAGTACGCAAGCACTCCACATAGCGAGGAGGGTCCGTTAATAGCACAAAGTATGCTCACAGTTACCTGATAATTCCCGAAATAGGCCGAAAACATGATCTCTTAACACCTATGTAGGATTCAATAACTACCCAACCCAAATCCCAACTATTCAACATGCATTCACATTCTCGAGCTCAATCTAAGAGAGGGAAACCGTAGCCTACCTGTTGGCCGATCATACGCGCTCCAAAATCACTCCTTCGGAGCTTTCCCTTTCCGAACGGTCTCGAAACGCTGCCCCGCTATCAAAAATAGAGTCACAACGTTAATATGGTCGTTTAGACACTAAAATCACAACAAACGAAGACGGGTCAATTTTGGAGTCAAAACGGGGAAAGTGGAACCCGCGCAGGAAATTCCGAAATTACCCCAAAAGTAGGTCCTAACCAGTTTCCCCAAGATCATATCCCAAAATGGGACACAATTCAAGGCTCGGGAACAACACACTACCAACATACAACCAAAACCCAAATTTTCTCAAAAATTAGAAATGGGACAGCAGAGAATTTTCCAAAAACGAGCGGTCTACAGTAAAATCTAACAACACCACAATGTTCTCCTCGAAAAATCACTCAAGATAGCCTCAAAAATCACCAAAATTGGATCTAAAATGGCTAAGAAAACAAGTCTAAGAAATTTCCAAAATCAAGCTCACAAAAAGGGTGAGGTAGCAGGTAGTTTATGAAAGTTACCTCAAACGGGGACTCCAAATCACTATCCGAGCTCACCAACACGTTGTCCTCGAATACTCTCACAACTTTGCCTTTTGAATCGCCAAAATCAATTGAGAGATGAGAGAGTTATGAGGGTTTGAAATTTGGGAAATGTTGCTGATTTTCTGCAATTTATTGCAGAAGATCTGCAACATTTCCAAAACTTAAAGTTCCGATGGGGTGCTCCGATCTCGTTCGGAACCCCGTGCACGCAAACGAAATATGCAACCATACCAAATTCGATATTCCAGACTCAACGGCGCAGTCGAAATTTCCATCAGAGGTCATTTCGATAAAAAGTGGTCCCACTTCCAAAAGTCATTTTAAGTCAAAATCCACAAAAGGGCTCGGATAGATATCGAAAACCTCCAGACACAAAAGAAGGGTCAATCTAGACCAAACTCGTCATTCCGGAGCTAACCACGCTGACGGAAGTCTCATCTGAGCACGTTTACTCAGAATGTTGACCAAAGTCAAACTTAGGCTTAAACTTAAAGTTAAAACGTCTAATCGCACTGACTCACACTGAAAACCTCGGGAGTCATGTCGACCATGCTACTAGCCTAAAATGACCCTTCCGGAGCTGATGGAATCATCAGAATTTTATTCCGATGTCATCTTCTTGAACTTTTGATCGAAAATGATCGTTCAAGGTTCATAAGCTCCAAAACACAAAAACTCGCACCAACACCAAACGAACGACCAGGTGATCGAACTGTCAATCCCAGCAAGTCATAAATGACTTGGGGTCGCTACACGAACTCTCTAAACGACACACAGAAGGCAAGAAACAAAAATGACCTGGAGGGTCATTACACAAGGTCAACCAAGTTCAAACAAAGGTTTTTCAACCAAGGCTCCTCTATTTCTCCAAGGGGCAATGATATGCTCAAATTACACTTCCCTAAAGAAGTATAAGCGATCGTTATCAAGTAAAGAACCCAACTTTGAGGTTGGGGTCGATCCCACGAGGAATATTGTTCAGACTTAAACTTAACTTACGATTATATTCGCTTAGTTAAACTATTTCTGAGACAAGTAATTAAAAGGAGGGAGGGGGGTTTGGAAACAAATAACCGATTGTTGTTTAAGTTACAAGTGAGCAAAATTCAAACCTTGAGTGATCAATAAGAGAGAGAAACTAGGGAGTATGTGTTCCCCATAAGCTCTTAACGCAGTAATCCTAATAATAGTAATCCTTTCCTAATGTTTTACATGCAAAGTTGGTAAGTTAGGTATCCTTAAGTGATTGGTCCTCCAAATAGGGAATTTTACCCCGCACCTTGGTATGGCTTCGTATGTATAATTTACTAACACTTACCTTTACCTCATATTAGAATTCATATCAATGTATGACTTAGTTTTCACCCTCACCAATTGACATTAGACTATTAGATAGTGTCACACTAAATCTCTGTTGATACTTCTTTTCTTACTAACTACCTCATTGTTCCGGCAAGTAGCAACAAGGCGAGTTCTAACGTGTGCACTCGTTGGAAAGACTTCTAAGCGAAAGAATTACCAATGCATGCATCAACACTATTCAATAATTACTTAGTTATTATTCATACATTGTTAATCACTCATGGTTCCCACAACCCTAGTGGTAGATTTAGCTACTCATGCTTGAAAGAACTCAATACATGTTTTGAGAAGAAGAATTCATGAAGTCACGTATTCAGTAGAATAAACCTGTAATCTCCAATTGAATTTCAAAGCAAAACTCTTATAAACCAAAATCCGTAAATCAAATTGCCAAAGTTTGCAAGTTAATTCCCAAGAAAATATCAATAACTAAAAGTAAGCAATAGTGTCTAACCCCCAAAAATGAGGTTTACATATCCTATTTATAGAAAAACATGTCCTAAACAAAAAGGAAACAAAATAAGGAAATAAATGTTTCTGGATGCGGTTTTGATCGACGACTTCGACCTACAGTCCGTAGGTCCCCTCCGTTGGTCAACAATTAGACTTTTTCTTGCAGAGGATGGAACCTTCAGTCTCAGATACAATCGACGGACGTGCAGAACGGACCTCTTCCGTGGCTCCATACTTAGGAATTTCATCATGTACTGGAACTTCAACTTATCTGAATCATTCGACGGATGTGCAGGACAGCCCGTGGGTTGACCTACGATCCGTCACTTGCATCTATAGTTGCACACTTGGTGAGACTTCCCTGATACTCCATCTACGCCACCCATCTACGGACCGTGACTGGACCTACGGTCCGTAAGTCACCTTCGTGGGTGGCTCCTTTTGCAGATTTTCAGCTGTCATCTCACACTTCCACGTCCAAGCCTATTTCCTGCAAATATACAATAAAAACATTAATCCCTACTACAGTATGGCCCTAAATACTCACAACTCTGAAGTAAAATGTATCAAAAATACCGTAAACTCACGGTATATCAACACCCTCAACTTAAACTCGTTGCTTGTCCTCAAGCGACACACTAAACTCTAAATGACACTTGTGTAGAAGCAAGAGTACAAACGCACCAATCACATGGCTATTTCAACCCATTCCATCTTCTTAGTGCAAATCCTTTTATTAGACTCAACAAGATAACTCAGGCGAATTAAGATATGACAAAGATCGACCAATAGACACCACAACATACACTTTTACACAATCACCAAGGTACCAACTTTCAGACAATGTAACTAGTGCCCTGACTTCAAAAAAAATCCTTTTCACATAGAAGCTCTGAATTTTGAGTTTTAGGATTCATTCAACACTCACGCTAAGAAGTGATTTCAAGTATAGTTAGTGCTCAATACCATAGGCTTGCCCTTATTTTCACTGCTTAGACTCTCCAAACTAGTTGCTAGGATCACTATAGGGCTTTCTTAGCTTGTAACGTAGGCTCAGGGTCAGGTGTGGTACATTTGGGTACTTTTTAGTGACTTTCTGCCCTCTTTGACATTACATTGGCTTTTTACCTCTTGTCTCGACCTATTTATGAAATCCTTTCATTTTACTTTCTTTCCCTTAACTCTTTTCAACATGGATGTGACTTTTGACTTTGTGTCTCTTATTTTTCACTTTCTTCTTTTTCTTTCACTTTATTTTTCTTTATTTTTTCCAGCACTTTTATTTATCATCTTTTACACAAAGTCACACCCTCTTCTATTTTTTCTTCTTCTATTTTCAATACCACACTCTTTTCATACCCTTTTTTCTTTCGGTTTCCTTTTTCATAGACACCCTCAACTTATAGATTTTGCATTAGTTGAGGTGCACAATATCTGATGTAGGACTAGGGCCAAGATCAAGGTCACTTTTGACTTAGCCACCCTCAACTTAGGCTTTTTGTCTAAGTCAAGGTGCACATGTCCAAGGAGGGACCAGGGCCAAGACAATATTTTAAAGGAAGGTGAGTTAGGTGAATCAAAAGAAATGGTCTATTTAAGGCTCAAACATTTGGATCAAAGGGAACATTGATTTCATTTGGTCGGATCATTTTAGGCTTAAGTGGACTAATTTGAACAAGGGCCTATGATCACTTCCCAACTTCTAGCCTAGTTCATCTTAGCAGGACCAAAGGGGCAAGTTCTAGATTGGCACAAATTGTCTGAACATTCAACTTTTCTCAAACACTCTTTGCACATTGTTTCATTATCAGATTATCAGATTACCCAGTTCAAGTTTTAGCTTAAGTCACGAGGTCACATTGGTTCCTTATCATGTCACATTAAGATCCAACACATTCAACTCATCAAGACTATCGATCTAACACATTTCAACATTTTTGGACAGGGATAATTTTTTTCATGCTTTTCATGACATCATGCTTTCATATTTCTACTTAGTCCTACACATACATCCCTAAACATGCTGGTTCAATAGAAATTAAAACAGTTTCTTGGGGGAAAAGTCACAGGCAAGAAAACCCTAAGAGAAGATTATGAGTTGGGTTACTCAGACTTCACCCTATCACTCACAATCCATTTGCCCCAACAAGTGGCTGGGTCCGATTTCCCAAAGCCCGCTGGATCAACACGTGGAATGCCATCAGTAGCGCTCCCCTCTACCATCTCAGCACCCTCAGTAGTGCTATCATCAACTCTCACCGGACCATCAGTAGTGCTCACACTACTAGAGGCACCAACACCTATCTCCCTTGCCCATTGTTGTAGTCCTCCAGTCCGCCTCAGTCTACTGGTGCTCCCACTTTCTAGCTTTCACAACCTCAGTGTCATCAGAAATACGACTAGAGCGGGGGCGCTTCCCAACAGTACGGGAAGAATCTGGCGGCGGCACACCATCTCCGAATAGGGCACTCAACACTGTATCATCAATCCGTGTCATGGGGGCGGACTCAGGCTCAGTCTCTGGTGGAGCTAGGAGGGACTTAAGGTCAGCCCGGAGCCTAACTAACTCCCCTAGAAAGTGGAAACATCAACGGTGGGGGCCGGCCTCTCTAAGACGCGCAACTCAAATGCATCCAAGCGCTGGTGAATAGCTTGAACCTTACGCTCCATCATATGCTCCATCCGCATCTTGGACTCGTCTACCAAGCACTGCATCCATGGATTCACATGTTGGAATAGCGTGGCTATCTGGGCCTCCATATTTTGGACAAGGGTTAGAGGCACGACAACAGACCCTGAGGAAGGAGTGGCTCTAGAGTAGATAGGGGCCTGACTGGCGATTGGAGATGGGGAAGCCGGGGCATCATCTGTAGTGGTTGGAGGGGCAGGATCATCACCCTGCATTGGCTCCATATTTGCTAAAAGGTCCGCTCCCAATGGTGGCACTTTAACCTGTGGCTCCCTACGAGGTGCAACTACATCGGCATCATCCCGAATCAAGCCGATATCTAGGGTCTTGGTCACCTGAAGCAATAGGTCACAGTGCCGAACTGGTACTCTAGTGTCCCTACAAAGCTGGAAGATAAGGCATGGGAAAGGTAGGGTGGTGGTGGCCTTGAAGGCCCTCTCATGTATTTACACAATCAACATGCGGGTAAAGTCGACCTCCAACCCAGCAATGAAGGCTGCAACCATAACTGATCGGTCCCATATGACCACATTATCTGCCTGAGTAAGGGACACACGGTTCCGCACAAGCAACCAGAAGAATTTGGTAGCAAATGTCAGGGTGGCCTTCTTGATACCCAAGCTCGGGGTGTGTACCCACTCGGCGCGCTCTCCGTCTACAGCAAGATGACGGGCTAACCAACACAAAATAGACTCCCTCTGTGCGGTATTTCTCTGAAATATCCCACTCTGAACGATGTCCATGTGATAGTCGAACTCAGTCGTGTTGATTGGTAGAGTGTGGCCTGGACTGTAGAGGACCCTGTGAAGAGTGGTCTCGAATATGTCAACTGAAAACCCGCACACTAGTGTAGCAGTGAGTGGAGGCTGGACGGCGGGCTTGGCCTGTCTTTTAATCGATCCTCTGAGGGTGGCGGCGTAGGAAGTATAGAACTCCCTAATTATCTCCTCACTGAAGGACCGTAGGCTACAGGACATCTATTCGTGCCCTATGCCTCTGGAAGAGAATGTGGATGGAGGGTGCGGTGTAGAGGCAGCCTGTGATAACCCGGTGATCCTATGTGATCAATCTGGTTATCTTTTCCTTTACATTTAGCCCAGGAGCATCCCTATAGATCTAGTACTGGCCATCTACACCCCACCTATTAGGATCATCAGGATTTGCTGGAGGTTCGGAACTAGGAGGTACGGGGACATCGCCTGTACTTGCAGCCTCAGAAGATGAGACAGTGCTGCCGCTGGGGCTGGACCCAGAGCCGGAGCCTGATGCGGACTCAGAGCTAGCTGGTTAACCGATCGGTGTGGCCCCCTCATCAAACTGGGGGCAGTGACTAAGTCAGAAATCACCTGCCGTGCTTGATTCCATGTAGTGTGTGGTGCATTGGGAGATGTCCTCGTAGGAGGTGGGACCTAATCCCCATCCTCGTCCTCATCGATCAATCGGAAGAAAGGTGCCACAGATTTTGGTTTGCTCTTTGCGGTGTAAGTTTGAGCTTGCTTGGGGGCCATAGTACCCGTAGAAGCTTAGTTAGTACCAAAACAAGCAAATAACACACTCAAATTTTTTTTGGAACAAGAAACGAATCAAAACAAAAACAAAAAAAAATTAAGGGCAGTAGCTGAACTGCCGACCCACGATGGGTACCTACGGTCCGTAGGTCCCTTCTGTAGGTAAGAGTACCCAAAAGTTGGGTCTCTGATATGAACCCCGAATGTGTAAAATGGTCTGTCGATTGAACAACGGATTGTAGTCCACCTCCGCGGTTCCACACTTAGTGAGTATTTCATGTGCAACAGACCCACGGACCCAACCTACGGTCCGTAGGTTGACCTACGGTCCGTGGACGGGGTCTCGTAGGTCAGGTTTTTGCCAGGTTTCAGACATGCCTCATTTTGTACTTATTATTTCAACAAATCAATTGATCAACCTAGGTCTAATCGTGTATTTCAACACAATATATGGTAGTTTGTCATCCTTCAGGTTCCGATTACTCACAATTTGACTTTTTAACATACCGAACTAGGAACCCTAAGTCAAAACTTCTATTTAGACCTTTTACTCTAATTCAGTTAAATTTAATAAACTACACACTCACATACCATCATACCAAGGGCTATTCTAGCATACAATTCAACATTTAACTCTAAAATTAATAATCCTAAAAACCCAAGGTCAAGTTCCAAGTTTGTGACTTCTTAATACAATAATGAATAGTGAATTCAAAGTCAGGGCGAAGTCGTTTACCTTTCAACCAATCGAAGTGGGTGAGTGTGTGATTTCAATGAACTCTTTAGACCTTTTCTAGCCCTTTGACACTGAACCCGGACTGTGGAATTTCTGGGGAAATGGAGATGAGGGATTTGGAAGGGAGATGAAGGATACGAGAATTTGGGGAAGTGAATGGGGGAGTGATATGTGGGATATGATGTTTAAATGGAGTGATTTTGGGAGAGGAAAGGTTTAAAAATGGTTGGGAGGGAGTTTTGAATGTGGGGAATGAATAAAAAATGAGAGGTTTTATTTTATAAGGTGTCCGGGTCGGGTCGGGGAAACCCTATGTTTTGGACCCACGAGACCCCGTCTACGGTCCTTAGGTCGACCTACGGACCGTAGGTCAGATCCGTAGGTCACTCAACACTTCGAAAAAAATAGGACACAAACCTGGGTCTACGGACGCCATTCACGGTTCGTGGATGGAACCACAGACCATCGATGGGGTCCGTAGACCTCTGCACAACCTTTTTCTGCAGATTCAGCTTTTCATCCCTGCACACAAAGCAACCATTAGGACTTTCCTTTTACATTTTCTACAAACTTTTTAGACACATACCATATTCTATATCTAGCCAACACTAATACAAAAACAAAACACCTATCTAAAGAATTACATAAATTAAAATAAAAGAAGAAAATTCCTAAATCCAAAATAAAAACCTATAGTTGGCTAGATTGTACATTTTGGGTTGCCTCTCAAGTAGTTCTTGATTTAACATTGCGGCACAACGTAGGCCAATTGAATACTTAGACTTCATCAATGTAATATGCCTCAATTACTTCTTGCACACTCTCCAAATTCCCCATGCAGACTTTGTTCCTTTGCTCGTTCACCTTGAACCTTGTTCCCTCCTTGTTCTCTAGCTTGACCTTTCCATGTGGAAACACTTGAGTGACTATGAATGGCCCGGTCCACTTGGACTTGAGCTTGCCAGGAAACAAGCGCAACCTTGAGTTGAATAGAAGCACCAGATCACCCACAACAAATTCACGCTTTTCAATCTTTTGATCATGATACTTCTTCATCTTCTCCTTGTACAAGGCTGAACTTTCATAAGCTTTTAGGTGAAACTAATCAATCTCATTCATGTCGTTCACTCTTTGATTCGATGCGGCGCCCCAATCCAAATTCAACTTCTTTAGCGCCCACATAGCCCTATGCTCTAGCTCTACCAAAAAATGGCAAGACTTCCCATATACAAGTTAATAGGGGGACATACATATGTGATTCTTGAATGCGGTGCGATAGGCCCATAGAGTATCATCAAGCTTCCTTGACCAATCAATTATATTTGCATTCATAGTCTTTGCAAGGATTCACTTTATCTCACTTTAGGACACTTCAACTTGCCCACTAGACTGTGGATGGTAAGGAGTGGCTACATTGTAACAGACTCCATATTTCTCTAGCAACGCCTTGAACAACTTATTACAAAAGTGGGAACCTCCATCGCTGATAATCGCCCTAGGTGTACCAAATCTGGAGAAGATAATTTTTTTACGAATGCGGTGACACTTTCCCTTTATTGTTTGAAAGTTCAATTGCTTCCACCCATTTTGATACATAATCTACCGCAACAAGAATGTACTTCATCCCATGTGAACTCACAAATGGACCCATAAAGTCAAGGCCCTATACATCAAATAACTCAATCACTAATATTGGATTCATAGGAAGCTTTTGCCTTTTTGAAATTCCTCTTCCTCTTTGGCAACGATAACAAGACTTGGAGAAATCATGAGCTTCTTGGTGGATGGTAGGCCAGTAATACCCAAACTGCAAGATTTTATGTGCAGTACGAATACCACTATGATGCCCACCAACATGCGAAGAATGACACGCCTCTAGTATACTCATCATCTCAACCTCGGGCACACAATGACGATTAATCCCATCAGCACAAATACAGAACAAATAAGGATCATCCTAAAAAAACTTATTCACATCATGCATAACTTTTTCCTTTGGTGAAAAGACAAATTCGATGGAATCAGATCACTTGCCAAGTAGTTATCAAAGTCTGCGAACTAAGGAATAAGATCATGAGAAGCAACCAATACCTGTTCATCTGGAAAAGCATCATTAATTTCAGCCCCATCTCCTAGCTTGATCATAGGTTCCTCCTATAATCTGGACAAATGATCGGCAATTTGATTTTCTATCCCCTTTCTATCTTTCCCCTCAAAATCGAACTCTTGCAGCAACAATAACCATCTAATCAATCTCGGTTTTGCATCCTTCTTAGACTTCAAATACCTCAATGCACAATGATTGGTATGCACTATGACCTTAGTACCAATCAAGTAGGATCGTAATTTCTCGAATGCGAAAATCACAACAAGGAGTTCTTTTTTAGTCACCGTGTAGTTCTTTTGAGCCACATTCAAAGATTTGCTGGCATAGTGAATATGATAAAGAATCTTCTCACACCTCATTCCCAATACCACACCAAGCGCCACTCCACTCGCATCACACATCACTTCAAACGTTGCCCCCAATCTGGTGAAATAATGATAGGTGTGGAAACTAGCTTTGCTTTCAACTCTCCAAATGCTCTCAGACAAACATCATTAAAATCGAGCTTACACTCCTTTCCGAGCAATTTGCATAATGGGTATGTAATTTTGGAGAAATCCTTGATGAACCTCCTATAAAAACCTACATGCCCAAGAAAACTTCTAACACCTTTAACACAGATAGGTGGTGGAAGCTTTTCTATTACCTTGACTTTAGCTCTATCAACCTCAGTACCTTTCTCAGAAATCCGATGACCCAGAACGATCCCCTCTTTCACCATAAAGTGGCACTTTTTCCAATTGAGCAAAAGATTGCACCCTTCACACCGTTTAAGTACCTCGACCAAATGCATCAGAAAACTGTCAAACGAGTCACCTACCATAGAGAAATCATCCATAAATACCTCAATAGTGTCCTCCACCATATATGAAAATATCGACATTATGCAACGCTCAAAGGTCGTTGGAGCATTACACAACCCAAATGGCATACGTTTGAAGGAGAAAGTCCCATAAGGGCAAGTGAAGGTGGTATTCTCTTGGTCTTCAGGAGCTATAAAGATCTATTTGTAGCCCGAATAACCATCAAGAAAGCAATACCAACCTTTACCAGCAAGGCGGTCCAACATCCGATCCATGAACGACATAGGGAAGCAATATTTTTCTGTCCAAGCATTTAATTTCCGATAGTACATGCATACTCTCCATCCAGTAACTGGCCGCATCAAAACAAACTCATTTTTTGCATTAGGAACTGATGTTTATCGTGACTAATGACACTAACCTACGGTATGAGTTTCTACGATCGTCGACAGTATAGTAACCTAACTAAAGGTTGGGGTCGTGTCCCAAGGGAGTGGTTTTCAGAATTGATAGAAAAATAAAATTTAGCTCTAACTAGTCGTAGCTAAAGATATTAATGAGTAAAAACATAGTAAATAAAAGGGGGTGACACAAAAGTGTCAAATATCAATTTGGGGTTTTTGTCACAAGTAGTAAAAATAGCAAAAATTAACAAGAAAATCAAGTATGGGGAAATGTTCTTGGGGTGTGACCGCAATACAAGTTGAGATAAGTAGTTGGGTACATGCTTTTTGAAAGGAAATTTGTAAGATAATAGTGACTAGGCTAAGCTTTAAATGGAAATAAGTTCCCTCTCGAGCTACATACCCCGTTTCAAATGCGTTCCTCTCGAATACCCATTTGCCGCATGAAGACCAGCCTACGCCTTACCCACTTACTCTCTTGAGCTGAGTGTTAGGATATGTGACTAGGGCTCACCCTCTCGGGCTGAACCTCATGCAACCCACTCCTTAGACCATCAGTCTAGTGGTCTTGGTTTCGCGACCTCCCTCTCGGGCAAGCCGAAAACACATGGGTGGCTTTGTATTCTCAACTACAAACCCTTTAGATTAAATCACAACGACTAGGTGAAATCACCATTAAACTACATCTAACCTATCAACAAGCAAGACCCAACAATAATATCAACACATATTTGCTAAATCACACCGCAAGAATGGGGGGTTTTTAGCCACACCTCAAGAAATAAAAAAATACACCTAAAATAATAGTAAAATCAAATGGGTATAAGAAATGAAACCTTGATTTAAGAAAAGGAAGAAGAATGGAGAAGACCCACTTCCAACTTGGGGAAGATGAAGTCCTTCTTTCTTCAAGTCTCCCAAAAACCCTCTCCAAACTTGAGAGAAAAATATCCAAAAAGTATTATTCTATTCGGGAAATTAAAATAATTTGACTCCCTAAAATTAATAATAAGTTCGGTATTTATAGACTTCAGAAAATAGCGCTGGCGGATCTTTCGGCAAAGTTAGTCGATGCCGCCAAATTACTCGGCGACTCGCCCTTCTTCTGTTTCATCTCCGTTTCATGCTTGCCTTCAACATCTTCATGTTCTGGACCATTTGGCAGTATAGTACTTCTTCGCGGAACTATTTGGTGAAGCGCTGATTTCTCCTTTCATCGCCTTTTTGATTCTCTTACTTCGGGGCTTCGCATACTGGAACAAAGGGAGAAGTCTGTCCTTTCGGCGAATCGCGAAAGATTCTTAGCAATGCTCATGCTTCAGCTGCTTCGTTCTTTTCAGCCTTTTTGTTCCTTTTTGTGCCTAAGTATCCATGCTTCCACTAAAACTTCAAATACCTGAAACTTTAGAGTTTTCATCAGATATTGAGACAAATTAAGCATTCGAGGACACTATTTCTATCAAAATAAAGCCCTAAATGAGTCCAATTTGTGGACTCATCAACACCCCCAACTTAAACTTTTGTTTGTCCTCAAGCAAACTCAAGTTCAGCCATTCAAAAAGGGTGTCTTAAACAGTGCTACACAAAACTCAATCATGAACATACATAACAAGATTCAAATTACTTATGCAAAGATCAACTCTGCACTCAAAGATTCGAGTTGTGACACACCATTACCAGAGATTCTAATGCTCGCAATACTTGCTACTTGTGCGAGTTCAAGCTCGACAAAAAGTATCTAATTGCCCTCACATGAAGAATGATTCCATATTCACACACAGAGGTTAATCAATTCAAGATCAGGAATCAGATGCAACGCTCACACTCAAAAAGAGGAACACAATACATGCTTTCACCCATATGTTTGGTGTTATTTTCCAATCGACTTTTGATTCGGCTTATTCAAGATCAAAAAGGTCTTTCTAAGGCTTGTAATGGGGATCAGTGCAAATGTATGGTCATTTAGGCTCAATGGCTCCTTCCTCGTGGGATGCGGTATTCTCAAGTCATTCCCTTCTCCTCCTTTATCAATTATTTTTCTAATGCTTCTAAGTCACCTGTTTATTCACCTTCATGGCTTGCTTGGAAACCCGATTTCCTTCGTACCTTATTCCATAGTTTATTTTTTAATTGAAGGGGTTCCATTCTGCAATCCCATGGGTTAGGGAAGACTTTTTCTTGCACTTCTTGACTTCTCCTTTTCCTTTTTACCACACCCCCAACTTAGGCTTTTGGTCTAGGTTGGCTATTCACTAAATCACAAATTAAAAGGATTGTAGGTAGTGGGTCAAGTAAGGTCTACGGTTCATCAAGGTTCTTCCAAAGAAAGGTAAGGCTCAAAGGGTGTTCAAAAGAGTTTTACACACTCACGGGTAGGCAACAAAAGAGGTATATGTCAAATTTGGCTCACACTCTTTAAAGTTGCCTAAGATCATTTCAAGAGGACAACTTTCTAAATCAATCAGACTAACAGGGAAAATTCTAGGTTTATTAATGCATGGTTCAAAGCAAGCTAATCACACTAGGCATCGACACAACGAGTTCACATATTGTCTATGCAACTTCATTTGGCCTCGTCATAGCCATACATTCATGTTCGTTCAATTCAGAGCACTATTCAAGTCATCCGTATTGATCGAAACCGAGACTTAAATTCTTGCAAAAGAACAACCACATTCAACTCACGAAGGGTGGCAAAAATGTACAAAAAATTCAAAAAATAAATCGGAAGGGCCAAAATCATTTTGCAATTAAAAGTAAATGGACCCACAAGCTCAAATATCCACAGAAAAGTAGTTATTAACACAATTATAAACAAACAACCCAAATGTATTCATAACACGAATCATAAACAGCATACAAAAGTAAAGTGTGGGCCTCACCCCCACCACAAATAAAAAGCAATTTGTCCTCAAATGCAGGTAATTCGGAATCCAAAAGGCAAAATAAAGAAATACAAAGAGGGAGGTAAAGAGGTGATCTTGGCTAATCTGTCGCTCCGTCTGTCTGGTCATCAGTATCTGGAGTGACTACCAGAAAGACCAGCTCCACTGGATCCCGCAACATGAGACTTTGCTAAAGAAGCTTGCCCAATAACATTTACCATGATTTCTTCAGTCTCGGTTATGTCGTCCGCTGTAGCTTTCTCAAATATCACTTCGTCAGTTTCTGCCTTCGATTAAGGATTAGCTCTATGCTCCATTCCATCTCCATCTCCTGCGGTATTCTGAGGCATTTCAAGCGCATCTGGGACTTTCACTGTTCCAAAGATCATGGATATATCAATGGACTTGAGGTAGTCCAAATCTTTCTTCAGCTCTGCAATGGTGGCTTTTACGACTGTTACTTCCTCTGTGGCTCCTTGATCGTGCTCACACACTAATATCCAGTCCTCTAGAGCATCAATAGTAGTACTCAGTGGTCTCACAGCATTGTCGAGGGTAACCTGAATCATGCCTGGAATAGAGCTCTCTATGTTGGCGGTCCGATAATTAGCAGTTTGGGAAAGCTGTCTCATTCGGATCAAGGAAGCTTAAGTGATCGGTTCACAGAAGGCAACAATAGCTGAAGGTCTGGGTGGTAATGAAGCAACAGAGGAACCTGTAGAGTCAAAATGAGTGGTAATGACGTTAGATATACCTGAAGGCCTAGGGGCTGGAGTAGGCAAAAATGCCTCTGCAGGTGTAGATCTAGTGGTCACAACTTCCTTCTGTTTCTTTTTTGCCTGGTCCTTAAGATATTTGGGTTCGATCTATCGGATACTGGTGGAGGCGGTGGCAGCCAATTCCACATCCTTCGTTGCATCTCCAGGCACCCGAGCTCTTTGGCATAATTCAGTGATTAAATCAGGAAAGGGAGAGATGTCTGGTAGTGCTTTGCACGCATATGGATTTCAGAGGAAATAATCTTCCCAAGATTTATCCTGCTTTTTTCCATGATGCATCGAAGACAAGCTGCCTTAGCATGATGAAGAATTGATTCATTATGTGATGGCATAACTGTGCTGCTGATGAATTCGAACCAGTACTGTGCAACTATGTTCAGATTTTTCTTCGCAATTGGAACTCCTTCTGCTAACCATGTTGGAGCATTATCATCTGAGACTAGTGGAGCTAACCACTTTTTCATTGCATCCAACTTCTGTGTACTGATCAAGTGCTGGTAGTGGTCATTAATCTTATCAGACATTCCCAAAGCTATGTTGATAGTTTCACAGTCGCATGCTACCTTCCTTCCTTTGACAACCACGTAGTCAACTGCTTTAAAAGATGAGACTAGCTTTTTTCCGTTGAGGTACTAATGCAATGTATGCCTCGTAGAACTCTCTAACCCAGCTTGGTATGTAAGAGCCGCAATGCCTTGTGAAGATTTGGAATATGTGGTATTTCAGGCACTCCATCACTTCTGGATACCTATCAATAACCCTAACTATGGAAAGTCGTTTCTCCTCAATGATCATCCTAAGACCATCCACTTTTGATCTATTCATTGATCCTTGTTTGGGGCCTTGTACTGGATGTGCCAACACTAATGCTTGCGCTGGAGCTAGAGGAGTTGGAGTGGTGGATTGACTATCCCTGATCCGATATGGATCATGTATTCTTTTGGATCGTAACTCAGCCCTCATTGCCTCTGTCTGGTGATCTTCGTCAGACTCTATACTCTCACTGTTATATGTGGGTGGCTTGGTAGTGTAGAAGCCTATGCTATCAGAGCTTGCATCAGATAATTCGAGGGCTTTGCCTATTCCCTTGCTTTTTGAAGTTGTGGTAGCCTTGCCCCTGGGCGGATGCGTATTTTCTCTGATCACAATTCCCTTCTCCCTCCCTCTCGTTGGTTGTTTGGCCATATCTGTGAAACTTCAGAGAGAGAATAGTGAGTAATTATATTATAGCATAAAATTTCAAACAGACTCGCCGATCTAATCAGTGAATTGCCAAACCTCTTTGGCGATCGTAGGTATGTCCGCCAAAAGTTACAGAACCCACAACACTTAGGATAGAAATATATAGGTGATCTAGGTCTAGGGGGAGAACCCTTGAGTGATTCGGGGGGATCAACTTCGCTCACCGACTGACTTAACGTGCCTGAAATTCAACACACTTTTCAAAATCGGTCGCACAAACCTCAGAAGCAAAATTAAACCAAGCATTAATGAAATTTAGTCCAGAACCATAGCACCTATTCAACGTCAACACCTAATATGCATAAATTTCCACATTTAGATTCAAAGTAAGCAGAGTAAAAAAAAGAAGTCGAACAGTAAAAGCAAATAGGCCCAGACTTGCAAAACAGAAGCAGGTACTCGAAAATGCCTACTTATATCAGAGAGATCTAACACACATTAGTGGACTCCTAGGTTGCATATGAGGTCCATCTTTTCGAGAGCAGACGAAATTTTTTCAGAAACTAACCTTTTCGCTGAGTAAACATAGTTGTAATGCTAAGCAGCAACGAAAATCCGAGTTCCAAGCACTAATCCACTACTAAAAATACTAATTTAAAGTGAGAAAATGTAAATTACTACGTGGGTGTGAAGGTATGGAGTTTCGAAGTGAGAAAGAATGAAGAGGTGTGACTATTGGCCATATATGTTGTTCAATTTGTGTCCATTCGGCGACGTTAGTCGCACTCGCTAACTTACTCGGCGATACGCCTAGTGGTCATTTTTCCAACCCTTTCTCTAGTAATCTTCAATTTTCAGTGGGTGAATTCGGTGGTCTACATCGAGATGACCAAACTTGTTAGCGATGCGCCGAGTTGCTTTTCGAGTCCGCCGAGTTTTACAAGCTCTGTACGACTCTCGTATTTAGCCAAACGGTAGATCTCATAGGCCTGTTTGGCGACTCGCGGAAAGGACTTTCTGCTCGCCGACCTGAAGTTTTCCACACTTTCCTCGTTTTAACCTACAACATAACACACCATTATTCAGAAAAGTAACATCCTAAACGTTTAAGACCTTGGGTTGCCTCCCAAGAAGCACCTTACTTACCGTCATGGCACGACGCAAATATTTGCTCAAGTTTCGTCGTTGGGGTTGGCCAGGTCCTCATTAGGCCACCCCCTATTTCTGTGCTGATGGAGTTGAGGCAACGCATTCGTCATCAGGTCCTCGAGCAGTTGGACAACTTTGGAATGAGACCAAATCATTCGCTTCATTCCTTCAATGTCTTCCTTCATTCCTTTCAGCTCTCTATCTTGCTCAGTCACCTTGTGGAGAATGATTGAGAGCATTCCCTCAAGGCGTTTAACCTTATTGTCCTTGAGACTTCTTCGCTCATGAGGAGGGATGTATTTATCCTTCCTTTTACACTGGATTTCGATCTTCACCATATTTTTAGCCAACTCATCCATCTGAGTCATTAGGGTGGCCAACATGAAGTCCTTTTTTACTTCTTGGTTCATTTAAGCCATTTGATTAAACAGATGGACTGCTATCATATATAGTTATTTCACAATGCCTCCCGGAATGAGTTGGTCGACCAAACCTCTTGTTTCCAGGACCAAGACTTCTGTAGAAACAATCGAGGAAAGCTATGTCAGGAATGTCATGATTTGGGCATTGATTGATCAGTTTATTAAACCTTGCCTATGACATGTGGATCCGTTCACTCTCCAATTGCTTGAAGGTGAGGATACGCTCCCGGAATATCATTACCTCTATTGGAAGAAACTTCAATAGCTCCCGAGTGCTGCTCGCCATACTCACTTCCTCTGCTTCAATAGACAAGATAACAAAACTACAAGTTAAGTTAGTAAATTACAACTAAGAAGAGCAAAAATTCTACTAATCTAAAAATTCTCAAATAACACCACTCCCCGACAGCGGCGCCATTTTGATGCTTTATCGTGACCAACGACACTATCCTATGGTATGAGTGTCTACGATCGTTGACAGTATTGTAACCTAACTAAAGGTTGGAGGTTTTGTCACAAGTAGTAAAAATAGCAAAAATTAACAAGAAAATCAAGTATGGGGAAATGTTCTTGGGGTGTGACCGCAATACAAGTTGAGATAAGTAGTTGGGTACATGCTTTTGAAAGGAAATTTGTAAGATAATAGTGACTAGGCTAAGCTTTAAATGGAAATAAGTTCCCTCTCGGGCAACTTACCCCGTTTCAAATGCATTCCTCTCGGACACCCATTTGCCGTATGAATACCAGCCTATGCCTTAGCCCAGTCACTCTCTCGAGCTGAGTGTTAGGATATGGGACTAGGGCTTACCCTCTCGGGCTGAACCTCATGTCGACCCACTCCTTAGGCCCTCAGTCTAGTGGTCCTGGTTTCGCGACCTCCTTCTCGGGCTAGCCGAAAACACATGGGTGGCTTTGTATTTGCAACTACAAACCCTTTAGATTAAACCACAACCACTAGGTTAAATACCATTAAACTACATCTAACATATCAGCAAGCAAGACCCAACAATAATATCAACACATATTTGCTAAATCACACCCCAAGAATGGGGATTTTTAGCCACACATCAAGAAATAACAAAATACACCTAAAATTATAGTAAAATCAAATGGGTATAAGAAATTAAACCTTGATTTAAGCAAAGGAAGAAGAATGGAGAAGACCCACTTCTAACTTGGGGAAAATGAAATCCTTCTTTCTTCAAGTCTCCCAAAATCCCTCTCCAAACTTGAGAGAAAAATATCCAAAAAGTACTATTATATTCTGGAAATTAAAATAAAATTTCGACTCTCTAAAATTAATAATAAGTTCGGTATTTATAGACTTTAGAAAATAGCGCCGGTGGATCTTTCGGTGAGGTTAGTCGATGCCACTGAATGACTCGGCGACTCGCCCTTCTTCTGTTTCATCGCCGTTTCATGCTTGCCTTCAACATCTTCACATTTTGGACCATTGGGGGGTATAGTACTGCTTCGCGGAACTTTTTGGAGAAGCGCCGACTTTTCCTTTCATCTCGTTTTTTATCCTCTTCCTTCAGTGCTTCGCATACTAGAACAAAGGGCGGAGTCTGTCCTTTCGGAAAATCACCAAAGGTTCTTGGCGATGCTCATGCTCCAGCTTCTTCGTTCTTTTCAGCCTTTCTTTTACTTTTTGCGCCTAAGTGTCCATTCTTCCACTAAAACTTCAAATACCTGAAACTTAAGAGTTTTCATTAGATATTGAGACAAAATAAGCATTCGAGGAAACTATTTCTATATAAAATAAAGCCCTAAATGAGTCTAATTTGTGGACACATCAGGAACCACGATAATCCCACCTTTCTTAGGAACACACTGAACAGGACAAACCCAACTACTATCTGCAATGGGGTATATGACTCATACATCCAACCACTTGATTGTTTCTTTTTTAAGTACCTCTTGCTTAGGCGGATTTAGTCTCCTTTGGTGCTCGATACTAGGCTTGTGATCCGGCATGAATTGGATTTTATAAGAACAAATGACAGGAGGAATCCTAATAATGTCCTCAATAGTCCACCCAATAACCCGCTTGAGCCTCTTCAACATAGAAACCAATGCCTCAACTTGTTCCACATGCAAATCGGCCGCAATGATGACCGCTAAAGTACCATCTCTCCCTAAGAATACATACCTCTAATGTGATGGTAGAGCCTTAAGCTCTAATTTTGGAGCCTCTTCAACAGACGGTTTTGCGGGTGGAGAGTCGTGGTTCTTCATATCTAACTCCAATTTCTTTGGTTTGGAACATAATTCAAACCTATCAAGCGTGGCAACTAACTCATCATAGTCTTCACTACCATCACCCTCAAAAATTATCATTACCGCTGCAAGTGCATTAACACCCAACCTCTCTTCAATAGACACATCAGAACCTCGCTCCACAATATGATTCACCACTGACACTAACTTGCGATCACTTTCCTACTTCATGGACCTACAAATATTAAAAGTTACCTCTTCACTATTTAATCAGAACTTCATCTTCCCTTTCTTTATATCGACTAAGGCGCGCCCAGTAGCAAGGAATGGTCTCCCTAGGATGATGGGAACCTCACAATCGAGTATCACAAAATCCACCAGAAAAATAAACGTCTCTATTTTGACAAGTACATCATGGATAACACCAATAGCCTTCTTCATAGTTCTATCGGCCATGAGTAATCGCATCATAGTCGGTTTTGGAGTCCCTAAACCCAACTTTCTGTAAATAGACAATTGCATCAAATTAATACTAGCACCGAAATCACACAATGCCTTTGCAAAATGCAACAACCCAATGGTACAAGGAATAATGAAAGCACCAGGATCCTCTTCCTTCTACAGAAGTGACCTAGTAGCAATAACACTTCAATGTTTCAACCTATCATCATCTTCAAAACTGACGCCCCTCTTTTTAGTCACCAAATCTTTCATAAATTTCGCATACCCAGGCATTTGATTCAAAGCTTCTATCAACGGAACATTGATGGAAAGCTGTTTCAATATAGTAATAAACCTGCGGTATTTTCCTTCTTCATTCTTCTTTACCAACCTCTGTGGGAATGGAGGTGGAGGTCTAGACATTGGAACAACTTTTGGGTTATCTCCGCTTCCTTCTCTGTAGCATTCTTGGACTCTCCAGTAACCTCAATCTCTCCATCATCTTTTTCACCCACAATTTCAACCTCAGAAGACATATGTGGACCAATGATTTGTTTACCCCCTTGAGTAGTAACTTTCATATAATGTCCATCATTCTTCGGATTCTGAATGGTATTGCTAGGAAGTGTGCCAGGCTGACTTGGGTTTACGGTAGTGGACAACTGATTAATTTGCTGTTCTAGTTGCTTGATCGACATTGCATGGGCATCAACTTTTTGACCAATTCCAGACAAATCATTTCATATTTCTTTCACATTCTTATCAGTCGCGTCAAACCTCTTCATGATCTTTTGCATCATATCCTCAATACGTGACATACTACCCCAGCTTCCCTGTTCCCAGATTCCTAATTTGCAGGTGGAACATAAGGCCCAACTCTCTCGTTTCTGTTGCCATAGTTGTTCAGGTTGCAGTTTTTGTCACGATTGTAGTTCCATCCCAAACATAATGACCATCTCGATTGTAGTTACCATAGTTTCGACCTTGGTTTCCTTGACCTTGGCGCCAATTATCCGAATTGGAACCTTGGGCGTTGGCTCGAAAAACCCCCGTCTGTTCATTCACCAAGTAAGCATCCTCCTCATAGTAGCATTCCTTAACCGGTGGTGGTGGAGTCTTAGTCAAGTAGTTTACCGCATTCACCTTTTCTGCACCTCCGCTCACATGCTTCAATACGAACCCAAGTTCTGTCCTCATCTGAGCCATCTCCTCACGAATGTCATCAGCAGGTGCTTCTTCCGGTGTCTAACTTTCTAATGCTCCATGATTTATTATTTCGGGAAATCTTCTCTAGTTTCTCGGCGATCTCCTCAAAAGTACACTTACCATATGATCCTCCAGCGATAATATCAAGCACAACCTTACCATTGTCATCCTAACCTCAGTAGAAATACTTTTTCAGTGACTTATCATCAATGCGGCGATTCAGAACACTTCTTATGAATGCAATGAACCTATCCCATGAACTAGTCATAGACTTTCCAGGTAGTGCCACGAAGTTGTTGAGTTTATCTTTGTGGTTCAGCTTCTTAGACAACGGAAAGTACTTGGCCATGAACACCTTGTGCAATTGTTCCCATGTATGAATTGAGTTATATGGAAGCACCTACACAACTCTTCCAAACACTTCTCAACTTGGCTATGTGCCCATGTGGATCTTCTAAAGCCATACTAGAAAACAACTCCCTCGCCGTAAGTATTTATAGACTACTCGTCACCAGAAATATATGCCCTAGAGGTCGTAGAGGGAGAAAAATGGGTCCTTCAGATTCAACTGTATTAAACTCAACCCTGTAGTTATCTTGCAGCCTTGGTTTTGGTGGATTCTGCACCCTCAATACATCGCCAAGTAAGTATCCACTAGGAACTTGAGCATTCTCATTACCAACACCGTCCTCATGCTACTCTATGACTGGATTATTTTTAACTCCTTGATTATTCATCCTTCTCAAAGTTTTGCTCAACTCTGGATTGTAGGGGGTCAATGGTTCACCACGACTCCGTGTACTTGGCATACACTAGAGTGCAAACCTGAAGAAAACAAAAACAAAAGAAAATGTAAAATTAGGAAACAATTGACTAAAGTTCAATAATGTAGTTGGACTTAATCTAAAAGACTTATTCCCCAGCAACGGTGCCAACATTTGATACACTCAAATTGTACTTCCATAAAGAAGTATAAGCGATCGTTATCAATTAAAGAACCCAATTGGAGGTTGGGGTCGATCCCACGAGGAATATGCTTAAGACTTAAACTTAACTTACTATTATATCCATTTAGTCAAACTATTTTCGAGACAAGTAATTAAAGGGGATTGGGTTGGAAACAAATAACTGATTGTTGTTTAAGTAACAAGTGAGCAAGATTCAAACCTTGAGTTATCAATAAGAGAGAAAAACTAGGGATGTATGTGTTCCCCATAAGCTAGTAACGCAGTAATCCTAATAATAGTAATCATTTCCTAATGTTTTACATACAAAGTTGGTAAGTTAGGTATCCCTAAGTGATTGGTCTTCCAAATAGGGACTTTCACCCCACACCTTGGTCCGGCTACGTGTGTATAATCTACTAACCCTTACCTTTACCTCAGATTAGACATCATATTAATGTATAGCTTAGTTTTCACCCTCGCACCAATTGACATTAGACTATTAGATAGTACCACACTAAATCTCTGTTGATAATTCTTTTCTTATTAACTACCTCCTTGGTCCAGCAAGTAGCAACAAGGCGAGTTCTAACGTGTGCACTCGGTAAAATAACTTATAAGTGAAAGAATTACCAATGCATGCATTAACACTATTCAAGAATTACTTAGTTATTATTCATACGTTGTTAATCGCTCATGGTTCCCACAACCCTAGTTGTGGATTTAATTACTCATGCTTGAAAGTACACAATTCATGTTTTTAGAAGAAGAATTCATGAACTTACGTATTGAGTAGAAGAAACCCGTAATATCCAATTGAATTTCAAAGCAAAAATCTTATAAACCCAAATTTGGAAATCAAATTGCCAAAGTTTGCAAGTTAATTTCCAAGAAAATATCAAGAACTAAAAGTAAACAATAGTGTCTAAGCCCCAAAAACGAGGTTTACATATCCTATTTATAGAACAATATGTCCTAAGCAAAAAGGAAACAAAATAAGAAAATAAACTTTCTGGAAGCGGCTTCGATCGACGACTTCGACCTACGGACCATGGGTCGACCTACGGTCCATAGGTCCCCTCCGTTGGTCAACACTTAGACTTTTTCTTGTAGGGGGTTGAACCTTCACTCTAATATAAAATCCACAAACGTGCAGAACGGACCGTAGGTTGACCTACGGTCCGTGGGTCCTCTTCCGTGGTTCCATACTTAGGAATTTCATCAGGTACTGGAACTTCAACTTCTCTGAATCATTCGACAGATGTGCAGGACGGCCATGGGTCGACCTACGATCCGTCACTTGCATCTGTAGTTCCACACTTTGTCAGACTTCTCTGATGCTCCATCTATGCCACCCATCTACGGACCGTGACTGACCTACGGTCCATAGATCACCTCCGTGTGTGGCTCCTTCAATAGATTTTCAGCTTTCATCTCACACTTCCACGTCCAAGCCTATTTCCTGCAAATATAAAACTAAAACATTAATTCCTACTACTATATGTCCCTAGACACACACAACTCTTAAGTGAAATATATCAAAAATACTGTAAACTCACGATATATCAGGCAACAAGGATAGGGTTTCCAACCTAAAATCTCAAGGAGGTAATGATAATGGACCCTCTATGGAAAAACCTACTTGTGCCAAATGTGGAACCAAGCATGATGGTAAGGGCCTAGTCGGCACGGATGTTTGTTACGGTTGCGGTAAGAGTGGTCATCAACTGTCAAATTCCCAACGCTCAAGGCCAAGGGGAGACAAGGCAAGCAAACTCCTCCAAGCGGTTCAAACTCCAATTCCCAAAAGCAAAACCGCTTCTATGCTCTTCAATCCCGAGGTGACCAAGAGAGCTCCCCAAATGTTGTGACGGGTATGTTAAAAGTATTTTCTATTGATGTTTATTGCCTTGTTGGATCCCGGTGCTAATTTGTCCTTTGTGAAACCTTTTGTGGCCATGAAACTAGATATACTCCCCCAAGTATTAGTACAACCTTTTTTGGTCTCTACCCTATTTGGTGGCTTGGTGGTGGCTAAAAGAGTCTACAGGGGATGTCCCATTTCCTTATCCCATAGAGTTACCTTGGTGGATTTATGTAACACTTCGTGGTTTAGTAGGCCACCTAGGGCTATGTGAGGGTGCAACAAGTCAAGGCTAGAGGGCATGAGCCAAGGCAAAGGGGCAAGAGCCAGGGCAAAGGCCAAGGCTGCCCCAAGCTTGGGGGCATACTGCCTCAACTCCAGGGCCAGTGGTATGGACCATGACTCGTGGTGTGGTCCGTGAAGGCAAGGCAGTAGCTCCCTAAGGGCTGCCTCAAAGATGCTCACCTTCACGAGCCACTTCACGACAAGTGGTCTCGACCACGGCTCGTGGGAAGGCCCGAGAAGATGCCTTCAATTTGTGAAGGCCAAGACACTAAGAAATAGACACTGCCCAAGGACCATATGTAGGACATCGGCTCGTGAGCCCTATCGTGGTGCCTAACACCATGGCTGCCTAGTGAGGGGTCTTTTAATAAATTCCTTTTTAGTTGGTTTTAAGTGGGGGTCGTTTTATCTGGACTTTATATACATATATAAAGTATTTTAAGTCATTAACCATCCCAAATAAGCAATTAATTCCAAAACCCCAGAATAACCCATCCATGGAGCCCCTAGAATTCCCCAATTCGATGAAGATTTTCCTAATTCAAGTTAGGGTTTCTTCAATGTTGTGAGTTATGTTGTATGTTGACCCAATTAGGTGGGTATTAATTGTTTATGATAAAATTGGTAGTGAATCATGTTATTATGATGAAGTTGCATGTTTTCCATAGCTAACCCTTATCTAATTTTAGAAAATATAGTAATGTGGGTTTATGCCTTGTTAAGGGGGAAATTGAGGATTCATAGGTGATCTTCTAGAATTGATGATATGAGTAGTAATTGTTCAAGAATAGAAACATATAGACATGAATTTTATTAGAATAATGTGAATATGATGGATCATGACTAATAAAGTTGAGATTGAACCTTTATGATGATTTATATCTAGAATCACCTAATAATGAAGAAGGTGATTAGAATGACTTGAAATCTAAGTATGTATGATGAATCTAAGAAGTAAAGCTTTGAGAGTAAGGCTTGTAGTCATGAAGGTAGAATTCTAGGGCTTTGAGAATAAAGCTAATATATTGATTTATGCTTGTAATGGCTTTGAGAGTGAAGCCTATATGAGAATGGTACACTAGTAGATGACATTGTTGTGTAAGGACTTTACCCACCTCATCTACCTTATGAATGTTTGAATGCATAAAGTTATAGAATCACTTGAAACATGGATTGGTTGTCAAGGACATCCATCCATGAGTTATGAGTTAAGTAAGGCTTAATAATTAGTCTAAGGGGTGTATTCTTGGCCCTGGATAGTGACAATGAGAAGGAAGTTCACACATAGGCGGGTCCGGGTCTCCAAGAAGAGAGGATGCTCACACCTAGTAGAGTCCGGGATTCCAAAGTAAAGGGTGAACTCTCACATAGTAGAGTCTGGGTTTTCCCAAAAGGTAGGTCACATGAGATGGAAGCCTTCACATAGATAAGTCTGGGTTTCTAGTAAGAATCTTCTTATCGTATGAACTAAGACATACTTGAAAAGGTATCTCCAAGTTTTCAAAAGAATAATGAACTTAGACATGCTTAGTGAAGTATCTCATAGTTTTCGTAAAGAGTAATGAACTTAGACATGCTTAATGAAGTATCTCATAGTGCTCAAGTTAATGATGAACTTAGACATGCTTAATGTAGTATTTCATAGTGTTCAAGATAATAAAGAAGAGGAACTAAGATGAACTTAGAGAAGTACCTCATTGTATTCCAGTATCTTAAAAGAGGGACTAGTCCCTAACAAAGAAGTATGAGTATGAGGACCTAAGAGTGATACTTAGTATGGATAGGATTATGGGGTCTTATTCATGTATTGCAAAAGTATGACTTAAGGTTTCCTAGAAAGTGTTCTCTTATATGATGTATGTTTAGATAGAATTGTGCTATAGTTGCCTTCCTTGTTATGATTGACTAAAGGTGAGAGATTCCCTTGTCTATGAGAAATAAACTAAGAATGAGATCCTAAGATGGTAAGTATGATTATGATGACTTAAAAGGTATACTTAGTGTGGGTGGGATTATGTGGTCTCATCTATGCATTTCACAAGTATGCTGTGAAGTTATTTGAGGAGAAGTTCTCTTATGATATGAATGACTAAGGGTTGACTAATGCTTATATGATTCCTATGTTGTAGAATATGCTTATGACTATGTTATTGTCTCTTATGCTTATAGTTTATGTTTCTTGAAGTATCTCTAATGATTATGGCATATGGCTTATGTTGACTAACCCTTATGTTATGCTTTTATGATGTTGTGCTAGCTATAATATTTAGTACTTTTCTACTAACGCATACTCTTCTCTACATTCTTTTCAACTGTAGAGTTCGGCGATTATGAGTTCCATTCTTGAAGGTAGGTTTCTAGAAGTGAAAGGAGTTGAAGAATTGGTGAGTCCTCACAACATGAAGGATTTGATCACCTTTACTTTATGTCTTTTTTTTATGTTTGAGACTATTGTATGGGCTGCGTCCCAAGAGTTATTCAAAGTGTTTTAGATGGTTTGAGACAATTGTAGTAAGACTTCCGCTTTGCTTTTATAAAGACTTTAATTGTTATGAAAAAAATGTTTTAACTTTCATCACTTTTGTATTATCTTATGTTATGATATTCTAAGGGATTATATGAGACCCCTTCGGGGTCAAGTACACGATGTTACATCTAGGGTGTACCCCCAGATTGTGAAAAACTTGGTAATCAGAGCACAAGGTTTAGAATGGTTCTAGGATTGTCTCACACCATGTCTAGTAGGGTCTTGTTCATAAATGTGAAGTGCACCACATTTATGAATATGTGGCTATTGGATGTTTAGGAAACCTCACTTTTTCATTCTCTAAGTCGTGCCATAGAGTTTGGCTTTATTAGGTCTTTCTCCTAATCCGTGTCCTATGGTTTTCAGTGTATGGCTAATACACGGGCAAATGCTAGAAGAAATGAGGAAGAAAATGTTGATCATGAGGTTCCTCTCTAAGTTCCTCCCCAAGCTCCTCCTCAATCTCCAATTGACCCTATAGGGGAGAATGTTACTAATGTGTAGTTTAGATCAGCTTTCTAAATGTTGGATCAAGCCATGACGACACAAGTCAATAAGGAAGTGGTTGCTCTGGTGAATCGTAATGTGAATTTCAAACTTTTAAGAGTGTGAGAGTTTATTAAGATTAAACCTCCAGAGTTTTATGGTTCCAAAGTGGAGGAAGATCCTCAAGAGTTTATAGATGATGTTTATAAGGTGCTTGATATCATGGGGGTATCCTTGGTAGAGAAAGCAGAGTTAGCCGCTTACCAATTGAGAGGGGTAGCATAAATATGTTATGGTAAATGGAAAGAGAGTAGACCGGTAGAAGCGGGTCCCATAGATTTGGAGGTGTTTAAGAATGCATTTATTGATAGGTTCTTTCCCCTAGAGTTAAGGGAGGCTAAGATGCAAGAGTTTATTAACCCTAAGCAAGGTAGTATGAGTGTTCAAGAGTATTCTCTAACGTTTGCTCAACTCTCCAAGTATGCTCCAACATTAGTGGAGGATTCAAGGGCTAGGATAAATCAGTTCATGATGGGAGTGTCCGACTTAGTAGAAAAAGAATGTCGTATGACAATGCTTGTTGGTGATATAGATATTTCACGTCTTATGGTTTTCGCCCAACAAATTGAAGAATCAAAACTCAATGAAGAGAGTTTTAGGGAGAAAAAGATGTCTAGAATGGATGATGATAAGTCCTTTTGATGATGAGTCCGATGGACATGGTCGCCGTAGATTTAGAAAAAAGTTCCCCTAGCAAGGGCCCTCAAGTACAACTAAGTTCCATCAAAAGAGAGTGAATAACCCTAAGTTTCAAGATGATAGTTGTGGGATTCTATTGTCGGGATGTAGTAAGTGTGATAGAAGGCATGAGGGTGAATGCTTAGCAGGTTCAAATGTTTGTTTTGGTTGTGGTGAGTTAGGCCACAAGCTAAGGCATTGCCCTAAGGTTGCTAGAAATGAAGAGGATAGTCGTCGTAGGTCACAACCCTACCCTTGCTCCGATCCAATTGGTTTGGGAGGGAGTGCTCCAAAGAATAATAATCTTAAGCTCTCCAATCTAGAGATGATCAAGATGACCTCCTTATGTGACTACCGGTATGTGTTTCATGCTTTATTAGATTTCGGTATTGTTTGGTCTTATATGACTTGATAGTCTTTGATATTGTTTTTAGTATTAATGAGCTTCATTGCTGCTTCCATGTCATAGATGATGTTTAGAAGAGTTTGTATAGGCTTACTCCCAAAGGGGAGATGATATGCCTAGATGGTAAGGTTATTGCGTATTTATGTGTTGCCATGATTTACTTATATGATACATGTCCATGAAAGCTTGTGATTTAAAAGAAAATGAGTTCAAATGATTTACTTCCTCATGTTGTAGTGCATTGAGTAGAGTTGCCTATTTGATTTCATGAGATAAATATATGGCCATGCCTTCGTTTGTAGTCGAAAGATTCCTCCTTGAATAAAATGTTTTCGAGAGTAAATTGAATTTAGGTTCCATGAGTGTATGTTGAGCATGTTTTAGTTAGGAGATGGTAGTTCCTCCTTGAGTACGAGTAGATATAGAATTTCATGCATTTGGGGTGGTTATATGTAGTTCCTACTCCCTTGTGTTGCATTGAGTATGTTTAGTTTGGAATTAAAGTTTTTCTTCTTTTGTCTATGTGCATTTAGATGAGTTGCATGCATGATGGGCTGCTAGTCTAGAGTCATTTCCTTTAAGAAGTGTTTAGAATCATCATTCGAGGACGAATGATCCCAAGGGGGAGATATTGTAACACCCCGTAGTTTAGTAGGCCACCTAGGGCTAAGTGAGAGTGCAACAAGTCAAGGATAGAGGGCATGAGCCAAGGCAAAGGCCAAGGCTTCCCCAAGCTTGGGGGAACACTGCCTCAACTCCACATCCAGTGGTGTGGACCATGGCTCGTGGTGTTGTCCATGAAGGCAAGGCAGTAGATCCCTAAGGGCTGCCTCAAAGTGTCTCACCTTCAAGAGCCACTTCACGGCCAGTGGTCTTGACCACGGCTCGTGGGAAGGCCCGTGAAGGTGCCTTGAATTTGTGAAGGCCAGGACACCAAGAAATAGCCACTGTACAAGGACCACGGGCAGGACCATGGCTCATGAGCCCTGTCGTGGTGCCTGGCACCATGGCTGCCTAGTGAGGGGTCTTTTAGTAAATTTCTTTTTAGTTGGTTTTAAGTGGAGGTCATTTTATATGGACTTTATACACCTATATAAACTATTTTAAGACATTAACCGCCCCAACTAAGCAATTAATTCCAAAACCCCAAAAGATCCCAAAGTTCATCTTCTCAAAAAATCCTCTCTCTAGAAAACCCAAGAAGCAGAAGAAAAAGAAGAAGAAGAGAGGTTCAAGCTAGGTAAACTTCCTCCATTGTTGCAAGAATTATGAGGGCTTTATAACCAAGGTTTGATATCTTATTCATCCATGGTTCCCCCTTGAATTCCCCAATTTGATGAAGATTTCCCCAATTCAAGTTAGGGTTTCTTCAATGTTGTGGGTTATGTTGTATGTTGACCCAATTGAGTGGGTATTGATTGTTTATGATATAATTAGTAGTGAATCAAGTTATTATGATGAATTTACATGATTTCCATGGTTAACCCTAGTCTAATTGATGAAATTGTAGTAATGTGGATTTATGCCTTGTGAAGGGGAAAATTGAGGATTCATAGGCGATCTTGTAGAATTGATGATATGAGTAGTAATTGTTAAATGATAGAAACATATAGAAATGAATTGAATTAGAATAATGTGAATATGATGGATCATGACTAGTAAAGTTGAGATTGAACCTTTATGATGATTTATGACTAGAATCACCTAATAATGAAGAAGGTGATTAGAATGCCTTGAAATCTAAGTATGTATGATGAATGTAAGTAGTAAAGCTTTGAGAGTAAGGCTTGTAGTCATGAAGGTAGAATTCTAGGGCTTTGAGAGAAACTAATATGTTGAATTATGCCTGTAATGATTTTGAAAGTGAAGCCTATATGAGAATGGTAGACTAGTAGATGTCATTTTTGTGTAAGGACTTTACCCACCTTATCTACCTTATGAATGTTTGAATGCATAAAGTGATAAAATCACTTGAAACAAGGATTGGTTGTCAAGGAAATCCCTCCATGAGTTATGAGTTAAGTAAGGCTTAATAATTAGTCTAAGGGGTGTATGCATGGCCCTAATGGATATTGACAACGAGAAGGAAGTTCACACATATTCGGGTTTGGGTCTCCAAGAAGAAAGGATACTCACGACTAGTAGAGTCTGAGCATCCAAAGTAAAGGGTGAACTCTCACATAGTAAAGTCTGGGTTTTTCTAAAAAGTAGGTCTCATGAGATGGAAGCCTTCACATAGATAAGTTTGGGTTTCTAGTTATAATCTCCTTATCCAATGAACTAAGACATACTTGAAAAGGTATCTCCAAGTGTTCAAAAGCATAATGAACTTAGATATGCTTAGTGAAGTATCTCATAGTGTTCATAAAGAGTAATGAACTTAGGCATGCTTAATGAAGTATCTCAAAGTGTTCAAGTTAATGATGAACTTAGACGTGCTTATTGAAGTATCTCATAGTGTTCTTGATAATAAAGAAGAGGAACTGAGATGGACTTAAAGAAATACCTCGTAGTGTTCTAATGTATTAAAAGAAGGACTAGTCCCTAACCAAGAAGTATGAGTATGAGGACCTAAAAGTGATACTTAGTGTGGATAGGATTATGGGGTCTTATTCATGCATTGCACAATTATGACTTAATGTTTCCTAGAAAGTGTTCTCCTATATGAAGTATGTTTAGATAGGATTGTGCTATAGTTGCCTTCTTTGTTATGATTGACTAAAGATTAGAGATTCCCTTGTCTATGAGAAATAAGCTAAGAATGAGATCCTAAAATGGTAAGTATGATTATGATGACTTAAAAGTTATACTTAGTGTGGGTGGGATTATGGGGTCTCATCTATGCATTGCACAAGTATTCTCTGAAGTTTCTTGAGGAGTAGTTCTCTTATGATATGAATGACTAAGGATTGACTAATAATTATGTGATGCCTATGTTTGAGAATATGCTTATGACTATGTTATTGTCTCTTATGCTTATAGTTTATGTTTCTTGAAGTATCTCTTATGATTATGGCATATGGCTTATGTTGACTAACACTTACTTTATGCTCTTATGATGTTATGCTAGCTATAATATTTAGTACTTTTGTACTAACGCATACTCTTGCCTACATTCTCATCAAATGTAGGGTTCGGCGATTTTGAGTTCCATTCTTCAAGGTAGGTTTCTAGAAGTGCAAGGAGTTGAAGACTTGGTGAGTCCTTATAGCAGCGAGGATTTGATGACCTTTCCCTTATGTCTTTCTTTTATGTTTGAGACTATTGTATGGCCAGCGTCCCAAGAGAAGTGTTTTAGATGGTTTGAGACAAGTGCAGTAAGACTTTCGCTTTGCTTTTATAAAAATTTCGATTGTTATGAAAAAAATATTTTAAATTTCCACACATTTCTATTATCTTATGTTATGATATTCTAAGGGCTTATATGAGACCCTTCAGGGTCAAGTATGCCATGTTACATCTAGGTTGTACCCCTGGGTCGTGACGATTTGGCTGAGTTAGACATGTTAGACGTTGATGTGATTTTGGGTATGGATTGGTTGCATGCATGTTATGCCTCTATCGATTGTCGGACTCGGGTGGTTAAATTTCAATTTCCAAATGAACCTATCTTAGATTGGATGGTAGGAAATTCAATACCTAGAGGTAAATTTGTCCCTTGTCTTAAAGAGAGGAAGATGATCTCCAAAGGGTGTATTTACCATATGGTTAGGCTGAGGGATGTTCGATCCGAAACCCCTTCTCTTGAGTCGGTTTCGGTAGTGAATGAGCTCCCAAAATTTTTCCTCGATGATTTTCCCGATATTCCTCCCGAGTGGGAAATAGATTTTGGTATTGATCTTTTACCGGATACACAACCTACTCCATTCCTCCTTATAGAATGGCTCCGGCCAAGTTCAAAGAGTTGAAAGAGAAACTAAAGGATCTATTAGATAAGGGCTTCATCCGACCAACTGTCTCTCCTTGGGGTGCTCCAGTGTTGTTTGTTAAAAAGAAGGATGGGTCTCTTAGAATGTACATCGATTATCGTCAATTGAACAAACAGACCATTAAGAATAAATATCCCCCTCCGAGAATCGATGACGTTTTTGACCAACTTCAAGGGGCTAGTTACTTTCAAAATTTGACCTTCATTCGGCGTATAACCAATTGAGGGTGGGAGGGGATGATATACCCAAGACAGCTTTCCGAACAAGGTATGTGCATTATGAATTCTTTGTGATGTCTTTTGGCTTAACTATTGCCCCGACGGCATTTATGGACCTAACGAATAAAGTGTTTAGGAAATGCCTAGACATGTTTGTGATTGTGTTTATTAATGATATTTTTATCTATTCAAGAAGTGAGAATGATCATGTGGGCCATTTGAGAATTGTGTTGCAAGTTCTTAAAGACCAAATTTTTGCAAAGTTTAGCAAGTGTGAATTTTGGTTGAGATCTGTAGCTATCCTCGATCATATTATGTCAAGAAAGGGTATTGAGGTAAATCCTAAGAAGACGGATGCGGTCAAGAGTTGGACTAGACCTCTATCTCTGATGAGTGCACAATTTGGACTCATTTAGGGCTTTATTTAAATAGAATTAGTGTCCTAAAATGCATATTTTGTGCCAATAACTAATGTAAATCCTTGATTTTCAGGTATTTGGATTGAGGAACAAAGCATGGACACTAATGAGCAAAAAGGAACAAGGCAGTCGAAAGAACGAAAAAAAGAGGGACTGATGATCGCCTAACCCATTGGGCGAGTCGCCGAATGGACATGATCTCACCTAAATTTCCAGTGTGCCAAGCCCTGAAGGAGAAAATCAAGTCGACGATAGAAAGGAGCAGTCAGCGAGTCACCGAACGGTTCCGTGATGCAGTGCTAGATTGCCCAAAGTTACACAACTTTAAGATGCTGAAGACCAAGAAAAAAGGAGATGGAATTGACCAAAGGGAGGATCGCCGAGTGGATCGGTGATCTCGACTTATTGCACCGAATGGTCCTTCGCAGCATATTTTTGGCGACTATGAATACATTTTTAAATGCTTAGTTTAAGGAAGTGATTAGAATATTAGTTGTTTTTGAAGTTTTAGAACTCTAAGATTGGAGACAATATTTTCCTTAGTCTTGAAGATTTGAAGATTTCCATTTTTGAGAAATTGGAAGTGGGTCTTTGAGATTCTTCAACCTTGACTTTTGTAAAGACGAAATTAATTGTACCAAGTTGATGGAAACACAATTTGGTAACGATTTCTATCTTTTTATGATGTTTAGCTAAAACCCCAATTGTTAGGGTGTGATTATGTGATTATGGGTTGATTTAGATGTTGGGTATTGGTAATTGGTAGTATAAATGTTGTTTAAAAGTGATTTCAATCAGTAATTGTGGTTTAATTTAAAAGGTTGTAGTTGCAAATACAATTCTAACTTTGTGTTTTTGGCTTGCGAGAGAGAGAGGTTTTAAAACCAAGACTACTAAGTTGTCATGGGTTCAGCTCGAGAAAATGAATCCTAAACCCCTTTCCACACATTCAGCTCGAGAGAGTGAATGGACTAAAATGAAGGATGTTCTTAATTGCTGCTTATTGGTATTCGAGAGAAACCAATTTGATTTGGGGTAAACTATTCGAGAGAAAGTTTATCCGCACTAAATTCTAGCTTAGTCACTGATTTACAACTATTTACTATCAATTCCAATTACCCATTTGTCTACCTTAGCCCATAATCCAATCACATCCCAAGAACCCGTCTCTTTACTTATTTATTCGTGTTAGTTGTTGCTGTTGTAGTTGATAATTACAATCAAAACCCCCATATTTGACACTTGTGTCACCCCTTAATTTGAAACCATGCTTTTATTCGTAAATGTTTTTACTTATGATTGACTTGAACATATTTGCACTTGGCTCCTGAATCTTAAGCACGTACCACTCCCTATGGGATTCGACCCCAACTCACTTAGTTGGGCTATATTACTGACTAACGATCATTGGCACTTAGAATTGGAAGAAATGTCCTGATACATGAAATCAAAATGGTACCGCTGCCGGTGATTGGTGTTGTTTAAGATTCTTTAGTTAAGTTGAATTTTGTTCTTGGTATTCGTAGTTGAACTTACTTAATTTTAGTTTTGTCTTACTTGTTTGTGTTTTGAAACAAGAAGTATGAGTGTGAACAACATCAATGGCAGCCAAGTGGGCCATCAAGATGACATCGATAATCTCAACGATGTCAACGAGCCCTAATGCTAATGACCCCTATCTTATGGGTGGTATTGGTGACATTCACTTGCCTCTAGCCGAAGGGAATGCAGTGTTCCATATCACAAGTACTATGTTGCATCTCTTGCAATTGATGGGGCTATTCGGTGGTTTGGCTTATGAGGATCCCCATGAGCATATCAGAAAATTCGTGGATGTATGCAGACCTTTCTCCTTCAAGAACATATCCCAAGAGTCGGTACGACTGAGGTTGTTCCCGTTCTCTTTGATGGGAGAAGCATGTAAGTGGTTGGTTGAATTGCCACGTGAATCAATCACTTCGTGGGAGCAATTGGTCACTGCATTTCAAGTGCAATTTTTCCCTCCCTCGAAGATGATGACTCTTCAGGATAGCATTCAGAGCTTCAAGCATCTAGAAGGCGAGCCAATTCATGAAACTTGACTGTGATTCAAGAAGTTGGTGCTTCAATGCCCAACTCATGGCTTGCCTGATAACGTGTTGCTGCAGTATTTTTACTGGAGCCTTGACTCAGTAAACAAGGGTGTTGCTGATCAACTTTCTCTGGGAGGTTTGATGCAGCAACCTTATGTGATAGCAGCTCAACTCTTGGATGGCATGACCACAATCAATCGGGCTTGGTACACCCGCAAAGATCAGGTCTCCCCTCTCATATTCAAATTGACCAAAGAGCAAATGGAGAAAGACCATGAGAGGGACTAGAACATGGCCAAGATCATGACACAACTTGACATTTTATCAAAAAATTTCATGGGAGATGGTACTCAGAGTGTCAATGTTGTGGGTGTCGGGTGTGGTAATCCTGATGAGGCAAAGTTTGAGACTTTGTAAAGAGAAGAGGTGAATTTCCTAGCCAACCAAGGTGGTAGTTATCATTTAAACTACCTGAGGCATAGGGATGAAGGTTGAAGGATCGCGATCAAGAATGGAGGGATCAAAATCCCAATTGGAAGGATGGGGAGAAAGATAGGTATGTGCCTCCCTATGAGCGCAAAAAGCCAAAGGATTTGGAAGGTGGCCGGTCGGAGGATAAGCTTTCTCATATCCTCAACAAAGTTGAGGGTCAGACAAGATTTTGAATGAAATGAAAGAAGATGTGTAGACCCTTAGTCAGACTGTTACCTCCAATTCCGTTTCGATCAAGCAGTAGGAGACCCAAATGGGTCATACCTCGTCTCATTTAAACCCAACTCAACAAGAGGGGTTGCCCAGTTATACTTTATACTATGGCCAACCTCAAGAATGATGTTTGAGTGTGGACTTGCGTCGTGCCACGACATTAACTAAGGTGCTGGTTGGGAGGCAACCCAAGTTTTATTTGCTTTCTTTCTAAGTTTGAAATAATGGTGTGTTGATTGTGTAGGTCAAAGTGCGGAAGGTGTTTGAAAAGTGCAGGTTGGCGAGCTGAAAGTCTAATCAGCGCATCGCCGAAGAGGTCGGTGAGCCTGACCTGGACCATTGTTGGACTCAAGACACTTTTAAAGTGGAGTCTATAAAACTTGGCGAGCCCAAGAACAGCTTGGCGAATCGTCGACCAGGTTGACGATCACGATCTAGTCCGTCGTTTGGTCCCCCACATTCACTGAAGGTCCTGTAAAACTTGGCGATGTAAGTGTCGACACAGCGTGTCACCAAGTGGGTCAGCAAGCAAAACTAATATTGTCGAATGGGCGAGAACTGAATGGGTTTTAAAGGCCAAAGGTTTAAGCTTTCAAACTCTTTCACTTTCCCTCACTTTTAATCTTCCAAAACTCACACCCTCAAAGTATTTCCTATATTCTTGCATTTTTATCGTATTTGAGTCATTGATTTATGTTCGGAGTGGATTACTTTGCCGCCTAGCATTTCAATCTTGATCTTAGTGATGTGTGCTGGGCCTCTCTGATCTTAAATGTTTATGTGTGTGCCTGTGTTAATTCAAAAATCTTTGCCCGTAATATTTATATTGTTAAATTCCTGATATTTGGTGCTTAAAAATTAGTTAAAATTTGTGTGGTTGTGCTTCCATGTTGTTGGGTTTAGTCGGGTGAAGTCTAAGTAGCCCTCATTTGCGCCAAATGATGTATTTTGTCCAATGATGGAGTGGTTGACGTCATTCTTAAGGCCAAAAATTGTCAAATGGACAAATTCGGCCAAACCAGAAGAAGTCTGAGTATCCCGAGGGCATGGGAGTAATGGGTCTTAGTTTAATTTGATAGGTGCATGCTTTGATTTTGTTTTAAGGGGTTGCGGATTGAATTTGAGGATTAGGGTTGAAAGTAGGCACGTTGGGTCGTTTGGCAAGCTGGGTCGAGCTCATTGAACCACTCGGTGGTTCACCGAAGTTTCCCATATTGCCTTTAATTTCATGCTGAATGTGAAGTTATGTTCTGTAACTTTCGGCGAGAAGCCCGAGGTCGCCAAAAGCACTCGGCAACTCATCGAAAGTCCTTCCTGATCGCCCTTTCTTTGCACTCTTGACCCTTAATTGCACTGTAACTTTCGGCGGGCAAATCCTTGCTCGCCGAATGTTGTCGGCAATTCTCCGAAATGCCTTCACATCGCCAACTTACCGAAATTTTTTGAGATTTTTAAGCCAATCTGTTCGGCGAGCCCTATCTAGCTCGCCAAAGAGATTCGGCGACTCGCCAACTAGTTCGGCGAGTCTGTCTGCACCTATTTTTCTGTGCTTTTTCTTAAAGTGTTTCTCACTTTTTCCTGATGTTTTGCAGATATGGTAAGGACAAGCATAGACATGCCACCCCGAAAAAAAGCACGGGGTATCACAATAAATGAAAGGGAAGCAAACCCTTCCAAAAGGGGCAGAACAAAGCCTCCAACAGGAGGGAAGAGGCCTGCATCTGAGGTTCCTAAGCACCACAGGGAGAGAGTATCTTCTAACTCCTAGGCTGCATTATCTAAGCTTGAGGACGATCAGCCCCTACAGTCCTGGTGGACAGAGCTTCGTGCTAGAGCTTCTCCTGACCCATCTAGGGTCCCCGTTGCTTCCACTCCTCCTGCAGCTGATACAGTGCCAGCTCTGGCACCTCTTGTGGCTCCAGTGCCACCTGTGGTTCCTCCTCCCCGACTCCTTAATAGATTAAAAGCAGATGGGTTGTGGACTATTTTGGAGGAGAAGTTGCTCTCTATAGAGGGCCTTGAGGGCAGATACTTTGATGTGAGGGAGACCCTCCACTTCCACCGGTTCGAGCAGTTCACCAGGCCCCGGGGCCCCTATATTCCTTCATGGGTCTGAGAGTTCTATACAACGTATGGTGAATTAGTTCCTAAGAGCAAGAAGAAAGCCAGCGAGTTCAGACCGGTTAAGTCAGTCATGGTCTAGGGTAAAGATGTTGGAAGCAATAATGAGTACATTAATACTGTACTTGATAGGGGTCTTGGAGCTATGGAGGCATATGAGGGTTTTCCGATTACTTAGTCCATGGATGACTGAAGGGCTAGTTAGCTCCATTGATTTCTGGTACCACCTCGAGGTAAATCGAGTCAGGGGTCCCCATTGAAAAAAAGGATTTAAGCATTGCTGCTCGGTTCTGATTTGGCTTTATTAGCAGCACCATAAATCTATCCCAGAACGAATCCATTCTGCACCACCCTAAGGCAGCCTACCTTGGAGCTGTCATATCCTAGAGGAGCATCAACTTGGGACTCCTCATAGATTAGGAGATGTCCATGAGGGCCAAGCGAGTCAGACCTCCTTGCCATTCTCGGTCCTGATCACGGAGTTGTGCCGACGTGCTGGAGTAGCCCGGGATTATGCGAGAGATATTGTGGCTACCCCTACTTCCTCCACTGACATCCGGCGTATTAAGGCCAAATATACATGAGAGGAGGATGACAAGAGAAGAGCAGCTCCGTTAGATATATCCCCGGAGGTGGACATTGATTCGATACCTGCAGAGGCATTTTTGCCTACACCGGCCTCCGGGCCTTCAGGTACATCTACTCTGACTTCTTCTTCTTCACAGGCCCAGGTACATCTACCCCTGCCCAGCCTACCAAGATCACTCAGACTATGATCCTGAAGATGGGGCACCTGGCCGATTCAGCTGATGTAAGGGCGACTAGACTAGAGAAATATATCTCGTGGATTATTGAGACGACCATCTTAGCTGCACCTACCCCTTTTCAAAATTCCATTGACACTCTCATAATGAGAGTTGAGACTTGTGAGAGAAGACATGGGGAGACCTTCGAGGTTACGACTTTGAAAGACGAAGTAGCAGAACTGAAGAAGGACGTAGACTATCTAAAGTCTACTAACTTCACTTCTTTACTAAAGGTTATTGATGATATGGACGCTCTTGAGACTTCAGAGATTCCTTCGTCTATCATCGAAGATGTACATAGGGATGCTACAACAGTTGATGAGTCGGAGGCAGAGACCGACGATGAGCTGATAGAGAAAATGGAGGAGAGCATATATGGAGATTTGTTGAATCTTGAGGAGACTATTATGCATTTGGTGATCCAAACATCATTGATGGAGACATCCATGGGTGGGTCCAGTGGAGCTGGTCCTTCTGAGGTAACTCCGGACACTGATGCCTAAGTTTAAAGTGATGCACTGGGCACTGATGCCTAGACAGATGGAGCGACTGAGTAGACATGATTCCTTTTTACCTCCCTCTCTGTATTATTCTTTTTGACTTGTTGATATTATTTTGCTTGCATTTGAGGAGAATTTTTTTTATTTGTGGTGTAGTGAGGCCCACCTTGTATCACTGTTTTCTGTATATATTTGGGTTTTTGAGCTATAACTGTGTTTTGCACTATTTTTGTAAATAATTGAGCTTATGGCTCCTTGTTTTTAATTGAAATGATTTTTAGAGCCTTCCGAAAAAAATTGTGCCACCTCTTGTTTGTGTTTAAATGTTGTTGTTCTCTTGGAAATTTGAGTATTGGTCTTGATCAATACAGATGACTTAAATAGTGCCCATAATCGAACAAAAATGAATGTGCGGCTACGATTAGGCCAAATGAAGTTGCATAGACAATATGTGAACTTTTTGCATATTGTTGTGACTAACCAAGTATCGAATTGAGTCTCTTGTGATGAAGATTTCACACTAGCAAAAGTGTGGAGTCTTGTTTGACATTGGTGTCAATGCCTTGTGTGATAAGCTTACCGTGAACCATTTGTGATGACACCTAGAAATTGCCTCGTTGGTCTGGTTGACTAAGTGATGCAAGCTCTTGAGATGATCTTAGGCAACTTTGAAGAGTGTGAAACAATTTGACATTATACCTATTTTTGTGGCCTACCTTGTGAGTGTGTGAACTTCGCTTGAACACCTTTTGAGCCTTACCCTTTTCTTGGAAGAAACTTGATGAATTTTTGACCTTTCTTTATCCATTACCCATAATCCTCATGATTTGTGGTTTGTTTGAATAGTAAACTTAGGCAAAAAGCCTAAGTTGGGGGTGTGGTGAAAAGAGAAGGTAAATCAAAAAATGCAAAGAAGTCCCCTTGAACCATGATTTTTGAGAAAAATGGAGCCTCTCCATACAAAAAAATAGAAAAAAAAAAAAAAAAAAAAAAAAAAAAA
>JAJOOH010010033.1:0-36747 GCA_029582605.1 Solanum gracilifrons | reverse complement strand
CCCGGGGCTTCGTATCCGAACATTTTGACCCTAAAAGTATTTATTAAAACACTAGGGTCACCTCCACTGATTTTAGACTCGAAACAACACATAAAAACACGAACAACATACTAGAACACACCAACACGTAAAGGACTTGTTTACGAACGTCTTGGTCGTCCCTTGACGTTTGACTTCCAAACTCATTAAAACTGACTTAAAATGCTATTCTTCATTATTTTAACAAGTTATTAATGCATAAAACTCATGTGAGGCTCTACTTCATCCTACTTTATTTTGAGGGTCGTTACAAGGTGTTTCTCACTATCTTCAGTCCTTTGGGATATGTTCATAAACAAAGATTCATTCATCAAACCTATTTCTTCCAAACAAGGCCATGGGTCATCAAAATAGGGCTTACAAACCCCAAGCATTTCTTTATCACAAGAAGTCATAGAAGTAAAACAAAACAAAACAAAACAAAAGAAAGTAGAGATACAATTTAGATAGAAACAAGTAAATTAGAAATCCTAAATTAGTTCAATACTCCTAATTGTTTCCCCGCAGTGGCGTCATTATTGATAATGCTCAAATTACTCTTAAAACAAGTTAAAAGGATAAGCGGTCGCCGCCAATAAAATTAATAACTAAGAGTCAGGGTCGAATCTCATAGAGAATAATTTGTCAACAACAAAAAAGTCAAAGGATGAATAGCTTCATGTTTAGCTTCCTGTTTGAATCTAAATATGCAATGTACAAGATTATCAAATTAAGATCAATTTTTCTAACAAAATAATGGGTTTAGGTATAGACAATATCAAGCCAGCAATAATTTGGATTTAGGAAATTTGGAACTCAACACTCATTTAATGATCCATTGTCATCTCAACACATGCAAATCAATGAAAGGTAGGCTAGATCATCATCAATTAACACTTATCTCCTTTCTGTCTCAAAGTGCTTTATCACAAAATTTCCTTTCGGTCTCAATCATGCTCAACAAACAATCTAATACCATAATTTAAACACCTATTTCTAGAAAGTTCAACAAAGAAGACCTACTTTATCTCCTTTCATTCTCAAATTTAGGAATCAACGTCAAACATGATAATTAATCTAATTCTCCGCTTCACAAATTATCTTTCAAGTAAACCACGAAGATTAGAAGCTAGATTAAAATTTTCACTTTCAAATCATATATTAAAGCATGAAATTTAAATCAAACCCTAGTCATGAAAGCATAGAATCAGTTATAGAAGTAATAGAATGAACAATCAAGACCCAAACAAATTGTCTATTTCTAGCACAAAACTCCAATCTTAATTAACAATTACACCCACAATTATAGCAATTGAAAGCAAGGAAAAGAAAAGGGAACAAGAGATTTTTTTAATAAAAATTCAATCTTCAAACCCAAATGTGAATTGTGAGGCAACTTGCCTTTAAAGTCTCAACCCCAAATTAAAATCTACAAGTTTTTTTTTCTACTCTAAGCTAAGAAGATGAACTATAATTTTGTCTAAAATCAAGACCAATGAAGTTATGACTGCTGGTGACGGTAAAAAAAGTGTTTTGGGATCAATTTTGTGAAATTCCAAATCTGCCCAGGAGCCAGTATTTTACCCGTCGCGGTTGCGACAACTAACTCACGCAGTCACGATGAGCAGTGTCATTGGGTCACACAATCGTGACCTCTGACCACGCGATCGTGAGCTATTAATTTCTAAGGCAACGCGATCACGACCTTTGCTTCACACGGTCACAATGGGCAAACTTCTACAAGTTCCACTTTCATCGAATTGACCTCTACTTGCTCAATTCCACTTGGTTTCTTCAAATGTCTTCTAAATTAAATCTCCATTTCATTTTCCTGCTAATATTAAGAAAACCACATTAAAAGCACCAAGTCTAAACTAAAACAGGCCAAAATAACTATGAAAAGAACCTCAAATGAGTGGAAAACCACCACTCATTCGTTCAAGAGACATTTCTATAGTTAAGGCCCATTGAAGGCATCATCCATTTGAGGAGGCTACATGGGAGACTGAGCATGATATGCAAGAGCAGTTTCCTTCCTTATTTGAGCCTTCAGGTACCTGTTGACTCTTACTTTCATGGACAAAAGTCCCTTTTAGTAGTAGATATTGTATTGACCTCCAAGTCATTTCTATGTTTATGCCTCATGTATATCATTTATAGCTTTCGTAGAGTGACCCAAAGTCATTTATGATTTATTGAGGCAGACACTTCAGTCACCTAGTCATTCATTTTGTTTTTTCTGTGAATTTTATTGTTTGGACCTTGTGAACCTTGACCGGTCATTTTTGTATCAATTTTTCAAGAGTATGACCTCAAAATCCAATTTTGACAATTTCATCAGCTCTAGAAGGGTCATTTTAGGCTAGTGGCATAGTCAACATGACTCCCGAGGCTTTTAGGGTGAGTCTATGTGATTAGACATTTTAACTTACAAGATAAGGCCTAAGTTTGACTTTAGTCAAAATTCTAAGTAAATGAGATTGTACGAGAATTTCATCTGCGCAGTTAGATCTTGAATGTTGAGTGGCCCAGAACAACCTTTTGTTTAGATCTCGAGGCCTCTAGGCTAATTCTGATCCCCCTTATGGATTTTTGATTTAAAATGGTACTTGGGTGTGGGTTGGCTTACATATTTTGTGGGTTATGGTAGGTGCCATAAGTGACTCGACAAATCGGGTTGTGACAAATAGGCTCCATCATGAATCGATTCCTGGTCGTGACAAAGGTATATAGTTACACATACCCCTATCATTTCCTTGGAACCTTTTAAAGGAATATTTTTTTAATCTTTGTATGCTTTTTCTCATCAACTTACGCTCATTGAGTTGTGTTAGATCGGTGGAATGCCAATCCAGAGTTGTGCAACACCAATCACATTGCCGTATCAACCTTGAGTTCTTTCAGAAAAAATCTTTGTTAAATCTGTAGAGCACCGATCATGAATTGTACTATGTTATTGATTCACAGGTGCTTCAATAATTTTTCTCCAGTCAAGCTGGGGTTTAGTCGTTGAGAAGCCAATTGTCTGTATGGGATGTCAGTTTCAACTTTTCCAAGGAATTCCTTTCTACAAGATAACTAGGGCCTAAAATCCACTCAATTAGCGTCAAAATATAAAAAGAATTCATGAATTTTTAGCTTAATGAGTTTGTAAAATACAACCTCACAAATAGTCCATGCTAGAGATTGATTAATTCTATGATAGTGCATTAAGATCGTCCCCACGAGCACATTGAGATCATACATGCAAGTATATGAACCTCATGAGTCCCCCATGAGGATCAGATATCTAATAAAGAAACTCTGTGTCTACTAATTTTTATCGAGCGCATTACAGTTCATTTGCATTGCAGTTTCATATTTATTTGGTGTTGGGTTGTTGAGATGGTTGTGGTGGTGCTTTGACTTGATAAATCTAAGGTACATTGTGATATTATTAGTCGAATAACTAGTTTGTTTTGAAGGATACATATTCTAATATTTTTGCTGAAGTGATTTGTTTTATGATGTAATTATTTGATATACCGTGAGTTTACGGTATTTTGAATACATTTCACTTAAGAGTTGTGTGTGTCTAGGCCTTTTTGTATTGGTTTTTATGTTTTTTTTATCATGTTTTGTAGGAAAGATGTTTAGACGCGGAAGTAAAGAGACAACTGAAAAAAATGCAGAAAATGGGATCTACAGAGGTGATCTACGGACCGTAGGTCCATTGACACTCCGTAGATGGTGACCATGATCAACAGGCAAGGCATGGAAGGAAAATCAGGGAAATCTGACTAAGTGTGGAACCACGACGACCATTGACGGTCCGTAGATTGATCTACGGACCGTACTGCTAATCCGCAGAATGATACTGCGAGAGTTCCAGTACCTGATTTTTGAGGATTCTAAGTGTGGAGCTATAAAGAGGGATTGATGGGCTGTAGATCGATCTACGGTCTGTACTGGTGTTTCGTCGTTTGCTTCAGAGGAGTTTAATATTAGAAGCTGAAATATTTTTTAAGTCCTGGCTGACGGAGGGGACTCACGGACCGTAGGTCCATTGACGGTCCGTGAGTCAGTCTCGTGGAATGAAGACGTGTGCCTGAACAAACTTTCCTTATTTGGTTTCCCTTTTAATTTAGGATTTGTTTTCTAAAAATAGGGAATGTAAACCTCATTTTTGGGGGTTAGATTTTATTACTTTCGTTCTACTTTGTGACATGGAGATTATTCTTGAAAACTTAGCAATTATTTATTTCTTAAGTTCGTTTTGAATATTTTAGTGCTTCAATTCAAGTTGAATTTCTGGGTTTATTCTTCTTCTTACATAAGTTCATAATTCTTTCATCTAAAACAATGAATTGTGTTCATATGATTATGGGTAACTAAACTCCACAACTTGGGTTGTGGGAACCATGATCGATTAACAAAGTATGAATAGTAAATAATAAATTCTTGAATAGTGTTTTGCATGCATTGATAATTCTTTCGTTTAGAAATCTTCTTAATGGTGGCCAACGTTAGAACTTGCCTCGTTACTACTTGTCGGACCAAGGAGGTAATTAACGAGAAAAGAATTATCAACATAGATTTAGTGTGGTACTATCTAATAGTCTAGTGTCGATTGATGCGAAGTAATAACTAAGCCAAACATCGATGTGATGTCTAATATGATGTATAGGTAAGGGCTAGTAAATTATACACACATAGCCGGACCAAGGTGCGGGGTGAAATTCTCTAGATGCCGGACCAAGGTGCGGGGTGAAATTCTCTAGATGCCGGACCAAAGATTTAGAGATACCTATCTTATCACTTTGCATGTAGTACATTAGGAAAAGATTGCTATCACTAGGATTATTGCATTATGAGCTTGTGGGGAACACTTATACCCTAGTTAATTCTCTCATCTTGATAACAACCAAAATTGACTTTTGTTTACTGATTACTTAACTGAATTCTTACAATTTGTTTCACAAATCCCCCCCTTTTATTACTTGTTTCTGGAAGTAATTTGACTAAAAGAATATAATTGTTGGTTAAAGTTAAGTCTAAACCATTTTCCTTTGTGGGATCGACTCCAACCTACAAGTTGGGTTCTTTACTTGATAACGCTTATACTTCTTTAGGGAGGTGTAATTTGAGCGTATCAAGAATGGCGCTGCTGCCGGGGAATGTGGCTTAGAAATTGTCTTTAGTATTTATTTTGACTTTTAGTCCTTTTTTGTTTCTTAGGTTTAGTTTTAAATTTGTGTTTTTTTTTATCATATTTCTTTTACTCTTCTTGAGGTGTCATCTGATAAAGTATTTAGTGATAAGTGTTCTTGCAATTGTTTTACTTATGATATTATGGATTCTTATAGGTTAATTGTTTCTCAACAAGATAAGTTGTATGGGGACATGGAAGATTTGTTAATACTTTGCTATAAATCAATATGTAAGCGCATTAGTGAATATGCCTTCGAATTTGATCTCTATTAATTAGATTGTGAGTTGAGTGCAAAGATTAAATCATACGACACCCAACAATTTCACAATAATATGTGTGAGGAAGAAAAAAATACTTATAAGTCAAATTGAAGAGCTAAAAGTTGAGGGCCAATTGCTTGATCATACTTTTATTGATGTTGTCATTGTTGAGAAGAGTACACTAGAGTTATGTAATGATGTAGATAATTTTATTTTAAAAAACTCTAGTATGTGTAAATATGAGGGTGTAAATAATAATACAATTCATAAGTTAGGGCGCACTAGACCTCATTCCAATCATTTTTCCACATTATGCTTAGATGATGAAATATTAATCGAGCCATCTGAGCCTATAGAAGAGTGTATGGAGGAGGAAAATTGTGTCTATATGCTTGAATTTATTGTTCTAACATCGGAGAATTACATTCCTCACTTAGGATCCAAGAAGTGAATAATGCGATATCTATTGCTTGAGACCTTTATTTTTGTACCACCACCCCTTGAGCGTAATAGAAAAATTGATGTAAAATTAGGGGTGCAATTCATATCTTCAAAGTGGAAGGAAAAATAGTAAAATCGATGGTGTCGTGCCGTGACGGTAAATTAAGCGCTTATTGGGAGGCAATCCAATTAGTAGTGTAACGTCTTATTTTATTTTATTAGTATCACTTTTTTTCTTTTCTTGTTTTTGCAGATTAGGGGAAGTCTGAGTACCCAAAAAATAAAATAAAAATTGAAGCAAAGGAGCATGTTTGAGTTTAAGTGTGGGGTGACGACCCTTAATGAAAATTAAGAGAACATGCTACTAGCTAGGCCTAAAGGCCTCAGGAAGTTTTCCTAACCCTTGTTTTAAATTTTATTTAACGCTTTGGGGACATAACATCTTTTTAAGTGTGGGGTGGAGGAATGAATTCTTAGTTTTTACCGTTTTATTGAGTCTTTTTTTTTAGGATGGGTCCTTGGCTTTTGTTTTCGGTTCTTTTCATGAGGATAGTCCTTTTGAACCAAGTGTCTTTTATTTTTTTTAGGAATAAATTTTATTTTTATTTTTATTTTTTTGGAGAGAAAAAGAAAAGACCCTTTTGAGTTATGTGATACTTACTATTTGGGCCTAAATTTGAGTACTACTTTCTTGTGAATGCTTGATTGCTAGTGAAATTGCAAACTTTTTGACATCTAGGTTCATGGTTGTGACTTTGTAGATAGCTTATTTTATTTTGTAGTTTGTTATGATCCTGTCTCTCTTAGGAGTGGAATTGATCCATCTTGATTGATACTTGTGCCATGTGTGGTGAGATTTTATTTATTCCATGTTTTGCATCTTAGTTTAGAACTTGCCCTGCATGTTATTGAAGCGAAATAAGAAGTGTTGCTTTGTTTAGGAGATGATAATAGTCCTTCTTAGATTTGTCTTGTAAATTTTAGCCTTTTCAGATATTTATCACTAGTTAGCCCTTTTGAGCCTGTAGCCTTTTTTTGGTAGCCATATTTTACCCTAAACTATTTTGTTGAATCCCTAGTTTTTGCACCTTGCTTCCTTGAGCATTATAGCATAGACTTATTCTAATATCAATTTTGAGAAAAAGGGATGGTTGAGTGAAAAGGTAATCAATGATAGCTACAAAGTGCTTAAAAGCTCTCTTTGAAAGAATGTGATATATATAAAAAAAAACAAAAGAATGTGACATGAAAAAAAAAGTTACCTTGATGAAGGCCCTGGTCCTTCCAAGGACATCGTGCACCTTAACGCATGTAAAATACGTAAGTTGAGAGTGGCTATTATCAAGGTAAACTAATAAAAAAAGAAAAAAAATGATTGAAACATTCTTGAGATGATGAGAATTACTTGTGAAATAATTGTTGAAGAGAGGGCTGAAAATAAAGAGAAGAAAATAATGGGTGATGAAGTATAAAATTGCAAAGTGCTTAAGGAATTGTAAGTCACTATTATATAGTTTTCCTATCCGTCCCCTAGCATACATTACAACCCGTTAAAGTCCTATTTGATTCTATTCAAGCATGCTTAATTAGTGGAGATGCACATAATGGGCAAGCCTATGGTTCTTTGTGCATACATGCGAATTTTATTTGTGAGTGTGAGAGTTGTTCTTGATATGAAGTCCTTAATTTAGATTCAATCATTTGAATTGAGTGTGTGCACTATTTATTTTTGTGAGGGCACTTGTTTCATGATAGATGTGATGTTATTAACTTTCTTTGATCAGAGTAGGAGAACAAACTTAAATTTGATGAATTCAAAGTCCTTCCTTGAGGTTAGGAGGTTAGGAGGTTTGTTGTTTATTTGGATGACTTGCATAATGATTGACAAGTCTACTTGATGTTTTGAAATTGGTATATGGCCTAATTATTTGTATTAACCAAAGTGATGAAATCACTAGTATGATTTTCTTGGGATGAGTTTTAATGTTTGCTCGAGGACGAACAAAAGTTTAAGTGTGGGGTGTTGATGTGAGGCCAAAAACCTAGCAATGTCATCACTTTGGTTAATACAAACAATTAGGCCATTTACCAATTTCAAAATATCAAGTAAACTTTTCAATCATTATGCAAGTCAATCATATCAAATTTTGGCACCGCTGTCGGGAAATTGCTTTTTAGATTAATTTTAACTACATTATTAAACTTTGGTCAAATATTTCCTAATTTTACTTTTTCATTTTGTTTTTGCCTCTCTCAGGTCCTGACTCTAGTATATGCCAAGTACACGGAGCCAGGGTGAACCACTTACTCCTTATGATTCAGAGTTGAACCGAACTTTCCGAAGAATGAACAATCAAGGAGTTCAAGTTAATCCTATCAAAGGCAATCTAGGTGATGAAGTTGAGTTGCAACCTCCGAGGGTATGTGGTGGACACAACCAGGTTATAGCTGAAATCAATTGAGATATGCAGTGAGGGTGCATGGCCCACCAGGCCCACAATTGCATGACAACTATAGGGGCAACGTCAATATTGCTGATTCTGATGGACCTCTTGTCCTACCCCCTTTTCCTCCGGGGCACATATTTGTAGTGACCAGTAGCTAGATACAGATGCTTATAACAAGGGGCTTGTTCTCGGGGTTGCCATTGGAGGACCCACATGCTCACATAGCCAAGCTAAGGGTGGTATGCAAGAGCTGTGTAGGTTGACCAAACTTGGATATGGAAGTCATCAGATTGCGAGTGTTCCCTCTATCACTGACAGGCGATGCTGCTGTATGGTTCACTGAGCTTCCTTACAACTCAATCTATACATGGGACCAACTGACGGATGTGTTCTTAGTAAGATATTATCCAATGTCCAAGAAGGTCAATCACAAAGATAAGGTTAAAAATTTTGTGGCATTACCAGGAGAGTCTGTGAGTAGCTCTTGGGACAGATTCACTGCATTCATAAGAAGTGTTCTAAATTACCGTATTGATGATGAGTCGCTGAAGGAATATTTCTATCGAGGTCAGGATGACAACAATAAAGCAATGCTTAATACTATTGCTGGAGGTTCATATAGTGAGTGCACATACACACAGATTGCAGAAAAACTGGAGAAGATCTCTCACAACAATAAAGCATGGAGCACTAGGAGGTCGGACACTGGGAGAAACACATTTGCAATTCATGCTACAAACAACCAATCTGTGGATGAGATTCGTGAGGAGATGGCTCAGATGAGAACTGAGTTGGGGTTGGTATTGAAGCATGTGAGCGGAGGTGCGGAAAAGGTAAATGCTGTGAATGACTTAACTAGAACTCCACCACCAGTTGAAGAATGTTTCTATGAAGAATATGCTTATGCGGTAAATGATCAGACTGGGGGTTTCCGACCAAATTCCCAAGGATCCAACACGAAAAATTAGCGCCAAGGTCATGGAAACCAAGGTCGGAACAATGGAAATTATAACCGAGAGGGTCAATATGTCCTAGATGGAAACTTCAATCGCGACAATAATTACAACCGGAACAACTATGGCAACAGGAACGATCGGAGTGGACCTTATGTTCCCCTTGAAAATCGGGAATCTGGTACTAATGATGTTGGAGGAAATATGGCGCGTATTGAAGATATGATGCAGAAGATGATGAGAAGGTTCGATACAACTTATGAGAATGTGAAGGAGATGAGAAACGACTTGTCTGGTATTGGTGAAAAGGTTGATGCCCATGCAGTGTCAATAAAGCATCTAGAGCAGCAGATGACCTAGTTGTCTACTACAGTGAGCCCACGTCGATCGGGCACTTTTCCTAGCAACACCATCTAAAATCCAAAGAATGATGGTCATTGTATGACAGTTACTACTTGAGGGGGTAAGCAAACCGTTGATCCACCTATGCCGTCTGTGGTGGATGTTGAGATTAGAAAACAAGATGATGTGGTAAAGTCTAGAGAAGAGGTTGAGAATGCGACAGAGAAAGAAAGAGAGATATCTCAGAAAGTGGTCCCCATACCTAGACCTCCACCACCCTTTCCACAGAGGTTAGTAAAGAAGATTGAAGATGGTAAATATCGCAGGTTTATACTATGTTGAAACAGCTTTCCTTCAACGTTCCGTTGATAGAAGCTTTGGAGCAAATGCTTGGGTATGCAAAGTTTATGAAAGATATGGTGACAAAGAAAAGGTCTGTGAGTTTTGAAGATGATGATAGATTGCAGTATTGTAGCGCTATTGCTATAAGGTCTCTTGTGCAGAAGAATGAAGATCCTGGTGCTTTCACAAATCCATGTGCTATAGGGTTATTACACTTTGCTAAGGCATTGAGTGATCTTGGTGCTTGCATCAACCTCATGCCATTGTCTATTTATAAGAAGTTGGGTCTAGGGGATCCAAAACCTACTACTATGCGGTTACTTATGGCCGATCGAACTGTGAAAAGACCTATTGGTGTACTCCATGATGTGTTAGTGAAAGTTGAGTCGTTCATCTTTCCAGCGAATTTTGTGATTCTTGACTGTGAGATTGATTTTGAGGTTCCATCATCCTTGGGAGACCATTCCTTGCCACAGGGCGTGCATTGGTTGATATGGAAAAAGGGCAGATGAAGTTTAGACTGAACAATGAAGAAACAACTTTCAATATTTGTAGGTCCATGAAGCAGAGTGGTGAGCTCCAAACAGTATTTGCTATAACTTACAGAGTTGAGAGTGGAACAAAAGTGCAAATTGAAGAGCGACTCGGTGTTGAGGCACTAGAAGCAGTTATGATAAATTTCGATAGTGATGGTATTGAAGAGTACGATGAGTTGGTAGCTGCACTCGATATGTGCGAATATTGGTCAAAACCAAAGAAGTATGAGTTAAACATGAAGAATCGTGAGTCTCCACCCGTGAGACCATCTATTGTGGAGGCACCGAAATTGGAGCTTAAGGCTCTACCACCGCATTTGAGGTATGTATTCTTGGGTAGAGATAATACTCTGCCGGTCATCATTGCGGCAGATTTAAATGCAAGACAAGTAGAGTGCTTGGTGACTGTGTTAAAAAGGTTCAAGCGAGCTATTGTGTGGACTATTGTGGATATTATTGGGATTCTTCCCGGTATTTGTTCCCACAAAATCCAACTCATGCCAGATCACAAACCTAGTATTGAGCACCAAAGAAGTTTAAATCCGCCTATGCAAGAGGTTGTTAAAAAGGAGATCATCAAGTGGTTGGATGCTGGAGTTATCTATCCCATTACAGATATTAGTTAGGTATGTCCTGTTCAATGTGTGCCCAAGAAAGGTGGGATTACTGTGGTTCCTAATGAGAGAAACGAGCTTGTTCCGATGCAGGCCGTGACCGGATGGAGAGTCTGCATGGACTACCGGACGCGAAATGCTTGGACAGAAAAAGACCATTTCCCTATGCCATTCATGGATCAGATGTTGGATAGACTTGCTGGTAAGGGTTGGTATTGTTTCCTTGATGGTTATTCGGGCTACAATCAGATATCTATAGCTCCGGAGGACCAAGAAAAGGCCACTTTCACTTGCCCTTATGGGACTTTCGCCTTCAAACGGATGCCCTTTGGGTTGTGCAATGCTCTAGCGACCTTCCATCATTATATGATGTCGATATTCTTTGATATGGTGGAGGACACTATTGAGGTATTTATGGATGATTTCTCTGTGGTAGGTAAATCTTTGATCGATGTCTAAATCATTTGGCTGAGGTGCTTAAAAGGTGTGAAAATTGCAATCTGGTGCTGAATTGGGAGAGGTTCCACTTTATGGTGAAAAAAGGGATAGTTCTAGGTCATCGAATTTTTGAGAAGGGCATTGAGGTAGATAAAGTGAAAGTTGAGGTAATAAAAAAACTTCCTCCACCTATCTCTGTAAAAGGTGTTAGGAGTGTCCTTGGGCATGCAGGTTTTTATAGAAGGTTCATCAAAGATTTCTCCAAAAATGCACATCCTTTGTGAAAATTGCTCGAGAAGGAGTGTAAGTTCCATTTTGATGATGCTTATCTAAGAGCATTTGGAGAGTTGAAGGAGAAGTTAGTTACTGCACCTATTATTATTTCACCGAATTGGGGACAACCGTTTGAGGTAATGTGTGATGCGCTTGGAGTAGCGCTTGGTGTGGTATTGGGACAGAGGCAAGAGAAAATTATCCATCCTATTTACTATGCTAGCAAAGCTCTAAATGTGGCCCAAAAGAATTAGACTGTGACTAAACAAGAGCTTCTTGCAGTGGTTTTCACATTCGAAAAATTTCGATCCTACCTGCTTGGTACTAAGGTCATAGTGCATACTGACCATTCTGCATTGAGGTATTTGATGGCGAAGAAGGATGCAAAACCGAGGTTGATTAGATGGGTATTGTTGTTGCAAGAGTTTAATTTTGTGGTAAAAGATAGAAAGGGTACCGAAAATCAAGTTGCCGATCACTTGTCCAGATTAGAGAAAGAGGCCATGCTAAAGCTTGGAGATAGAGCTGAAATTAATGATGCTTTTTCAAATGAACATGTATTGGCTTCTTCTCATGATCTGATTCCTTGGTTCGCAGACCTTGCTAATTATTTGGCAAGCGATTTGGTGCCCCCAGACTTGTCTTTTCACCGAAGGAGAATGTTTATGCATGATGTGAAGAAATTTTTTTGGGATGAGCCTTACTTGTATCGTAGTTGTGCTGATGGGATTATTCATCGTTGTGTGCCAGAGGTTGAGATGTTGAGTGTTCTTGAAGAGTGCCATTTATCACCTGTTGGTGGGCACCATAATGGTATTCGGACTGCACATAAGATTTTGCAGTGTGGGTACTACTGGCCTACCATCCACCAAGATGCTCATGATTTCGCCAAGTCTTGTGATCGTTGCCAAAGAAAATGAGGGATTTCAAAAAGGCAAGAGCTTCCTATGAATCCTATTTTGGTGATAGAGTTGTTTGATGTATAGGGCATTGATTTTATGGGTCCATTTGTGAGTTCACATGGGATAAAGTATATTCTTGTTGCGGTTGATTATGTATCAAAATGGGTGGAAGCAGTTGCTCTCCCCAACAATGAAGGTAAAAGTGTCACCGAATTTTTGGAAAAGAATATCTTCTCCAGATTTAGGACACCTAGGGAAATTATCAGTGATGGAGGTTCCCACTTTTGTAATAAGTTGTTCAAGGCGCTACTTGAGAAATATGGTGTCCGCCACAATGTAGCCACTCCTTACCATCTGCAGACTAGTGGGCAAGTTGAAGTGTCCAACAGAGAGATCAAACAGATTTTGGCAAAGACTGTGAATTCTAATAGAACGGATTGGTCAAGGAAGCTTGATGATGCTCTATGGGCCTATCACACTGCATACAAGACTCCCATAAGTATGTCTCCTTACCAACTTGTATATGGGAAGTCTTGTCATTTACCGGTAGAGCTAGAGTATAAGGCTTTGTGGGCAATGAAGAAGCTAAATTTGGATTGGGGCGCCGTATCTGATCAAAGAATGAATGACTTGAATATGCTTGATGAGTTTTGCTTAAAAGCTTATGAAAGTTCAGCCTTGTACAAAGAGAAGATGAAGAGGTATCATGATCAAAGAATTGAAAAGAAAGAATTTGTGGTGGGTGATCTTGTGCTTCCATTCAACTCTAGGTTTCTCTTGTTTCAGGGCAAACTCAAATCCAAATGGACTGGGCCATTTTTGCTCACAAAAGTGCTTCCCCATGGAGCAGTTGAGCTTGAGAACAGTGAAGGAACAAGGTTCATGGTTAACGGGAAAAAGGATCAAGATCTATCTGGGAAACGCAGAAAGTGTGCAAGATGTTGTTGAGGCTATCATATTGATGAAGTATGAGTAATCAAGAGGCCTACGTCGTGCCGCGACGTTTAATCAAGCGCTGCTTGGGAGGCAACCCAAGATGTACAATCTGGCCAACGATATGTTTTTGTTTTCCATCTAGTAGTTTTTTTTGTTTAATTGCGTCTCTGTATCAATTTAGATAGGTGTTTTAGTTTTGTACTAGTGTTGGCTAGAACTAGCATAGGGTCCGTGTCTAAATAGTGTCCAGAAAATATAAAAAGAATGGCCTAATGGTTGCTACATGTGCAGGGGAGAAATGAAAAAAAAAATCTGCAGAAAAAGGTCTGGTGCAGAGATCTACGGACCCCATCGACGGTCTGTGGTTCAATCCATGGACTGTAAATAGTGTCCGTAGATCCCAGGTCTATTCTGATATTTTCCAAGTTAGAGTGTCATTTATGGTCCCAATCTATGGACTGTAGACGGGGTCTCGTGGATCCAAACCCTAATTATGTCTGACCTGACCCGGACCCTCCTATTTAAAATTCCCTTAATTTTAAATCATTTCCACTTCCCTCCATTCACTCTCCAACCGTTTCAAACACTTCAACTCTCCTAAATCACTCCATAATTCCCCTATAAAACCATCCCTTCCATTCCCCCCTAATTACCACGATTCCTTCCCATTCCGAATACTACTCAGTCCATATTCCATAAAAGGTCCGGTGTTTGGGTTAGTAACGAAGAGGTGGTTTTTGGTCTTGCAAGCATCTGCCATCACACAATCACCCCATTTCCATTGCTGTAAGGTAATAGACTTTCTCCTCACTTTGCATTTTGATTCATTAATAGATTATAGAAAGTCAGGGACTGGGTCTCGACCTTGGGTAATTGTTAGATGAAATTGTATGCTAAAATTGGAAGTTACAATACCCTTGGAACGATAGATAATGATTGTGTTGCCTTGTTGTATGTGATTATGAGTCTAAATGTAAGTTTCGACTTAGGGTTCCAAAGTCTATCTTAAATACTTGTTAAATTGATTAATCGGAATCCTGAAAATGATAAACTAGCATGATTAAGTGTTGAAATACATGGTTAGACTAGGACCCTGTTGAAAATGGTTAAACATGTGAGGTTGAAATGAAAGTATGTTTAAAACCTGGCACAAATCCCATCCACGAGACCCTGTCCACGGACCATAGATCAATTTACAGATCGTAGATAAGGTTCGTGGATGGAAGCACTTGAAAAGTTCACCAAGTGTGAAACCACGGATGTGGACTACGGTCCGTAGGTACAGCCGAGGTTTCCCTCTGCGACCAATATTGTTGGTCCTCTGATCCACGGAAGCGATCCATGGACCGTAGATCAATCTACGGACTGTAGATCTCCACCGTAGATGACAACTGTAGCCACTGTCTGAATTTTTTTTTAGTCTTTGTTGGTGTTCGTTTTTAGTTCTAAGATTATTTCGAGTGTGTTGTTAGTTAGCCTTAGTACTAATAACTTTTCCACAGGTTCAATGGCACCTAAGAAGCTAGTCACCTACAAAAAAATGGGTAAGTCAAAATCTATTGCCCCTAGCTTCATATTAATTGACGAAGATAATGATGTGGAGACGGATTCAGCATACGTTCCTCCCAACACAAGGACCTCTTCCACTGCACCCCAAGTCACCAGATGCACCCCCGGTAGGTGATTCCCGACGTAGTCACTGTCTCCCAGTCTGATGAGGAGCACACACTGATCGGGTAACCAACTGAGATTGCTTCAAATTCAGAGAATGGGTCTACGTCCGGCTCGATCTACGGTCTGTATTGGTGTTCCGTCATTTGCTTCAGAGAAGATGAATTTTGGAAGCTGAAATATTTTCTAAGTCCTGGCTGACGGAAGGGACTCATGGACCATAGACCCATTGACGATCCGTGAGTTAGTCTCGTGGAATGAAGACGTGTGCCTGAACAAACTTTCCTTATTTTGTTTCCCTTTTAATTTAGGATTTGTTTTCTATAAATAGGGAATGTAAACCTCATTTTTGGGGGTTAGATTTTTTTACTTTAGTTCTACTTTGTGACTTGGAGATTATTCTTGAAAACTTAGCAATTATTGATTTCTTAAGTTCGTTTTGAAGATTTTGGTGTTGCAATTTAAGTTGAATTTCTGGGTTTATTATTCTTTTTACATAAGTTCATAATTCTTTCATCTAAAACAATGAATTGTGTTCATATGATTTTGGGTAACTAAACTCCACAACTAGGGTTGTGGGAACCATGAGCAATTAACAAAGTATGAATAGTAAATAAGAAATTCTTGAATAGTGTTTTGCATGCATTGATAATTCTTTCGTTTAGAAGTCTTTTTAACGGTGGCCAACGTTAGAACTTGCCTCGTTACTACTTGCCGGACCAAGGAAGGTAATTAACGAGAAAAGAATTATCAACATAGATTTAGTGTGATACTATCTAATAGTCTAGTGTCGATTGGTGCAAAGTAATAACTAAGCCAAACATCGATGTGATGTCTAATATGAGGTAAAGGTAAGGGTTAGTAAATTATACACACGTAATTGGACCAAGGTGCGGGGTGAAATTCTCTAGATGCCGGACCAAGGATTTAGAGATACCTATCTTATCACTTTGCATGTAGTACATTAGGAAAGGATTGCTATTACTAGGATTACTGCGTTATGAGCTTGTAGGAAACACTTATACCCTAGTTAATTCTCTCATCTTGATAACAACCAAAATTGACTTTTGTTAACTGATTACTTAACTGAAGTCTTACAATTTGTTTCACAAATACCCCCTTTTTATTACTTGTTTCTGGAAGTAATTTGACTAAACGAATATAATTGTTGGTTAAAGTTAAGTCTAAACCATTTTCCTTGTGGGATCGACCCCAACCTACAAGTTGGGTTCTTTACTTGATAATGATCGCTTATACTTCTTTAGGAAGGTGTAATTTGAGCGTATCAAATTTCATTCTTGATAACGTTCAAATATACTTCTTGAAAAGAAATATAAACGATCGTATGCAATATATTTACCCAACTATGAGTCGAGGTCGAACCCACAAAGAATATGGAAGAATATTATCAATAGCAAATATTTAACTCGATAGTCGTTATATAAAAATGGGGGGATATAAATTGAAATAAAATTAAAACAAAAAAAAGATAGCTTTGAACTAAGTATTTATTTATATTCAGATTATTAAAAGTAACTAGGAATGTGTTTCCCATAAGCTCATAATGCGGTAATCCTAATAATAGTAATCCTTTTCGAGTGTATTAAATGCAAAGTGATAAGTTAGGTATCTCTAATTCCTTGGTCCGGCAACTAGAGAATTTCACCCCGCACCTTGGTCCGGCTACATGTGTATAATTTACTAACCCTTACCTTTACCTCATATTAGACATCACATCGATGTTTGGCTTAGTTATTACTTTGCACCAATCGACACTAGACTATTAGATAGTATTACACTGAATCTATGTTGATAATTCTTTTCTTGTTGATTACCTCCTTGGTCCGACAAGTAGCAACAGGGCGAGTTCTAATGTTGCGCACCGTTAAAAAGACTTCTAGATGAAAGAATTATCAATGCATGCTGCAACACTATTCAAGAATTACTTAGTTATTATTCATACTTTATTAATCGCTTATGGTTCCCACAACCCTAGTTATGAAAGTTAGCTACTCATTATCTCAAAAACACAATCGAAATTTATTAAAATAAATATGCTTGTGTTAATCATAAAAAGTTAAGAACAATAGCTAAACTATCTTTTATTAATCACAAATACAAATAAATAATAAAGGAGAAGAAAGAATAAACCACAATTCTTCGGCCTCCACGACGGCTCTTCCAAAGTTTCTAAGCTAAAAGAAAATTTATATTGTGTCTTGTATCTTGGTTCTTGGCTTCCCCAAATAATAATATTTCATGCCCTATTTATAGACATAGAAACCCTAAATAAAATAATTAAGTTAATGACAAATTAGGAAAATAAAACCCAATGAGAGGCGCCGGTCTGCAGACACGTGGCAGCAACAAGCCTAATTCGAATTGAATTGGCGTTCAACTTCCCCCTGCTTCTTCCACTCCTCCCCGAAGAGTAACTAGGACCAATTTAGTCACCTTTGAATGTTCCAATTGAACACTGTCCATTTTTGATTATTCTCAAAGGATAAGATTATTCTCTTTACCAAACATATGCGTATCCAATCACGATCTTATATATAAGAAGAACAAAAGATCTTTCTTGATCAATCCCTTTTCCAAGATAACCTTATGCACCATATATAGGAATATATTATTTTAATAAATTTAATCCTTTAAGCCGCTTGCTTGATTTTCTTCTTCAATCTTCCCTTTTTAATTCGTTTTAGCTCCAAACTTCTTCGTTTTTCCACCAATTTAATCCTACAAATAAAACATACTATTTAGCACAATACATAAAATTTATGCTCAGAAAAGAAAAATATAAATAATAAATATGAGAAAATAATGATTAAAAATATGTATTTTTAGCCTCACATCATTATTCATGTGGACAAAGGAGCTTTTAGGAATATGTCAGTTTTTGATTTTAGAAAGGGTTGGTAATACAATCTTGTTGAGTATACATGTTTTACTAACTTTCTCTATACTTATTGCACCATTTTGTGTGCAAGAACTGAACCAAGTACTAGTGGTACTTGATTTGTTTCTTGCGATTGAGATTTGTGACTGTATCATCTTCATGAAATTTTTTGTGTTGTGAATCATTTTGTCAATCTTTACGAATCTATACTAGACATTATAGTTGTCCTTGAAGACTGATAGAGCATTTGAAGTTCCCATTACAACATAGATCTTAGAGTTGGAACTTCATAAAAAAAAATCAACTGGTATTTTTTGAAAAAAATGAAGTTTTGTTTGGACATGTATTTTAATTTAACAAATTTTTGAAGTTTTATCAGTGAAAGTGAACTTTCTTTTTCAAATTGGATCAGAAAACTAGAAAAATATTTACAAATCAAACAAATTTTTGAAGATAATTTTTAAAATCTTTTCTAAAATCTTGATCTAATGCTAGCAAAACTTCACTTTTGAAAAAGTATTACATGTCTACTATGAGGGAATATCAACTTGCTTACAAGGACAATTTAGTCATTTCATAATCTTACATGGAGATCTTAATAGTTGATTGCATGCATATACAAAAATTTCTGAGGATAAAATTTGAATAATTGTACAAGCTAAAGAATGAGGATACAAATATATGTAAACCTAATTATGATTATAATATTAACTTAGGATCTATATTGGACCCATTCAAAGCATATGCAAAACATAGGGTCCTTCTAACTAGTACTCCCTCAGTTTAAAAAAGAGTAGAGTAGTTTCACTTGTCATGAACTTTAAGAAAACAAAGAAAACTTTTGAATCTTGTGATCCTAAATTTATATTATGTTAAACGTATAAAATTTCCCTTTAATCTTGTGGTCTTAAACATGCCACTTGGAAAGCTGAAATTAAAATGTTTCAAAAAAGGAAAGAGGTCTTTCTTTTTGAAACAGAGGGAGTATTATATGTGTCGATATTGTTACAAATTTATTGGAGTGATGTATAATAATGGAGAATTTTCGCTTATATCCACTCAAAAATAACTTAACTATGCTCCATAGTTATAGTTTGTTAATTACGATTCGTAGCTACATGTTAGAGGGAGGAGAAAGTTGAGCGAAATTCGGAGAGGGAGGAGAGAGGAGAGCGAGAGAGGGCAGAGAGTGGAAAGAGGTGAATTGTATGTTATATATGTCGAATTGTATATGTATATTTGTCAAATAATTATATATATGTAACTGATATATACATATATATTTGTATATCTAGCGAGCAAGATTTGGCGAGGGAGGAGAGAGGCAACCAAGAGATGGCAGAGGGTAGAGAGAGACAAACTATATATGTATATCTACGAAATAATTATATACATGTAACTGGTATACATATGTATTTGTATCTTTGGCAAGCAAGATTGAGAGAGGGAGGAAAGAGGCCAGAGGTGAGCTAGATCGGGGGAGGGAGGACAGAGGCGAGTGAGAGAGGGTAGAGAGTGGAGAGAGGCTAGTTGTAATTGCATATCTATCATATAATTGTATATGTATATTTATAATTTGTATATGTATAAAAGAGGAGAGATGAGAGAGAGAGAGAGATGAGAGATGATGTAATTACAACAAAAAATAATCTACGAGCCGTATTTTAATTAAACCTATAGCTATGTTAGCTAATTACTAGTATATTGTCACGACCCAAACCGACGTGATTGGCACCCACACTAACTCTCCGGTGGGAGAACCATTACTACAACCCAACAAAACAATACTAACCAAAAGACCGACATTTAAAGATGTGGAAACATATTTAATTAATAAATTTAAAAGCTGAGTTCCCATAAACTCAGTAAGTTCTCAAAACAAACATAAACAAGTGGGCTTTCAACCGCTTAGAACATGAAAGTCATTGTACCAAATCTTCTAACTAAATGGTCTAAAATAAGGGGATGCAACCCCAAAACAACTAAACATAAAGTAAGAGTTTGAAAGGTCTAAGTCTGAAGTAAATGGACTGAGATCCTAGATGAATTGATGGTAGCCTGAAGGACTTGACTCAACCTTGAACTTGACAGGTCACCTAGTTGAGCTCTCTCAACAACCGTTTGAAGATGCTCTGTACTCAACAAAGAAAGAGCAAGTGTCGTATCAATATATAAACAATGGTGTACTACTAGGATCACGTGGCTATTCCAGTAAGTGAGACATACACAAGTGACTACAACATAGTAACCCACACATATATAAAAAGAATAACAATTTACCAATTCTTGCCCAATATATTAGGATCACAATATCAATCTCAAATGCAACAATAAATGATGGTCCCCTCATGGAACCCACACTCAAACTCTTAGTGTATCGGAAAGTGACACCCGATCATATATGTGTCAGAACGTGAAACCCGATCCAATTATGTGTTGGAACGTGACACTCGATCCAATTATGTGTCAGAACGTGACACTAGATCTAATCAACCACAATCACAAACATAATCAGCACCACAATGAATAATTTACACACTTGTATCCTACAATAAGATAACAGGTTCATTGCATGCTACAAAATCATAGTTAGTTGTTTCATTATATTCATTTCACCTTTCGCTATTAACATACATGCACGAATACAATGGAACATATAGCAGGCATATATAACATAGACGGGAAATCCAAGCCTGAACACTTAACACTCTTAAGGAACTTGAGCTTTCCCTTTCTGGAGTCTCTTAACTTGTTCGTGGTCTAAAACAAGTAATTAATGCAACAAATCAATAATAGAGGTCTAGTTTACCCGGATTATATCCAAATACTAACACTTGGCCAATCCCATGATCCTAAAACCCAACTAGGGCTTTCCACTATTAAATTCAAGCCAAAACCCTCCCCCAGGATAAATAGCAAGGATTTTAAGAATCAATTTATGAATTAGGGGAGTAATTGACTTACCTTTAGCGCGAGAATAAGTGAAAAACCAAAGAAATAGCCCTAGGTAGCCCTTTTACCCTCAAGGAATGAAGTTTGTAGAAAACTAATGTTTTTGGGACTTTTCATATTTTTATTCGTGACTGGCCCGCCATAGCAAGCAAATGACGCCATAGCGGCCTCACCGTGGTGGATAGCACAGAGACAGAGACTTGGAATTTTTGTTCCAAGTCCCTATTTCACAAAATACCCTCAAACATTGATGTTTTAAACCACCCTTTCATGCTAAGATCAATTACGGGAGTTCTACTCGGCCGAATTCAATTCCATAAAGCCGTACATGCTCCTTATCATCTTGGCTGTCCACTCAAATCATTATATTCATAATCAAATCCCCCATACATTACCAGATTACCCTAAACCTCACCTGAATCTAATTTCGTCCAAGTTGGGCCTAGGCTAGAAGTTTCAAAGTTACTACTCAGAAGTTTTATGGCACAAATTGCTTCCCCATTGGCTTATCAATAATGGCGGGAACATGTCATTTTAATTGATACAAATTTACCCATCACTCATCCCCGAGTGACAAACTAGGAGAAATGGGCTAAGGCAATAATAGAGTAGTATCTGGATCGTCAAATAACTGGGGATACTTGTCTCGCATATCCTTCTCGATTTCCCAAGTAGCGTCCTCAATCGGATGATGCTTCCATTAAACTTTCACTGACTTAGTCTCTTTGGTTCTCAGCTTTCAAACATCACGATCAATGATTACAATCGGTTCCTCTTTATACTAAAAATCTTTGTTTAATTGAGTTCCACTTGATGATATAATCTCCATCCCTATGAAGCTTCTTCAACATGGACACATGGAACACTAGATGGACTCTAGATAGGCTAGGCGGTAACGCCAACCTATAATCCACTGGCCCTAAATAGTTAAGGATCTCAAATAGCCCAATGTAGCGAGGACTGAACTTTTCCTTCTAGATGAATCTCATCATCCTCTTTATGGGTGACACTTTCAGAAGAACTTGTTCATTAGCCTGAAACGTCATGTCCCTTACCATAGGATCTGCATACTCTTTCTATCGACTCTGGGCAGCTAGAATCTTAGCTTAAATACTCCCCACCTTATCCTGAGCATCCTTTACTAACTCCACCCCCAAAGGTTTCATATCTCCAGCCTCAAACCATCCTAAGGGTAATCTACATCCCCTCTCATAAACTGCTTCGAATGGTGCCATGTCAATGATTGAGTAATAGCTATTGTTTTAGGAGAACTTACACAAAGATACGAATTTATGCCAATGCCCTCCAAAGTCAATTACACATGCCCTTAACATGTCTTCCAACACTTGAATCGTCCTTTCTGACTGTCCATCCGTCTGTGGATAAAAGCTTTGCTGAAAGTGAGTTGAGTGCCCAACTCTTTATGTAATTTCCCCAAAACTTTGATGTACACTGCGTACCACAGTCTAAGATGATAGAAAGGGACACCCCGTACAACCTTACTATTTCCTTAACATAAATCCTTACCAACTGCTGGGTATTATAGTTTACTCTGACTGGAATGAAGTGGGCTCAGTCTGTCCACCACAACCCAAATGGAGTTAAACTTTCCCATGTCTTGGGAAGACCAACCATAAAGTTCATATCTATCCTTTCCCACTTTCATTCAGGGATTGGTATTCTTTGAAGCAAACTAGCAGGCCTTTGATTCACATACTTTACCTGCTGACAGTTTTGACACTTAGCCACAAACTCAGCGATGTCTTTCTTCATGCCTGGCCACCAGTAACGTCACTTCAAGTCTCGATATATCTTGGTCACACCTAGATGAATAGAGTACCGTGAACCATGAGATTCTGTCAACACATTTTGAATCAAGTCATCCACTTGGGGAACACAAATTCTCCCACTAAAACTGAGCACACCACCTGCATTAAGAGAAACATCTTGAGCCTTTCCATAAACTGTCTTCTTTCTAAATTCATTCATACTCTCATCCTCAAATTCCTTGGGTTTTCTCTTCTTAATGAAAGTGGATCTAAACTTAATGCTTCTAACACCCCAACTTTCTTTGAGATGTCCAACTACATGAACCTGGACTCCAAGGTATGGATCTTGCTAGCCAAGGGTCGCTTAGACACACCCAAACAAGCTAAACTGTCCATACTCACTGTCTTCTGGCTTAATGCGTCTGCCACCACATTAGCCTTACCCATATGGTATTGAATGGTGACATCATAATCTTTAAGTAACTCCATCCATCTTCCTTGTCTTAGGTTCAAGTCATTTTGAGTGTACAAATGCTTTAGACTGCAATGATCAGTGAACACTTCACACTTTACTCCATATAGATAATGTTGCCAAATCTTGAGAGAAAACACTACCGCTGCAAACTCTGAATCATGAGTCGGGTAGTTCCTCTCATGAATCTTCAACTGTCGTGACACATAAGTTATGGCATTCTTATCTTGCATCAACACAACACCCAAGACCGGATGTGAAGAATCACAATAAATAATGAAATCCATACCTTCCACTGACAATGTCAGAATAAGTGCTATGGTCAGAAAAGTCTTGAGTTTTTGGAAGCTCTCTTCACATTTGTCAGTCCACTCAAAAGACATCTCTTTTTGAGTCAGCCTTGTTAAGTGCGTGGCAATAAAGGCAAAATTCTTCACAAAATGCAGATAGTAGCTGGCAAGCCCCATAAAACTCATAACCTCAGTCACACAACTAGGCCGAACCCAGTTCTTGACTGCTTCAGTCTTTTGGGATCTACCATTACCCCTTCTTTTGAAACCACATGCCCCAAAAAGGCAACCAAGGACAACCAGAATTCGCACTTAGAAAATTTTGCATATAATTTTTGTTTCCAACGACACCCAGAACAATACAAAGATGGTCTGCATGCCCTTTCTTACTCTTCGAATAGACCAAAATATCATCAATAAAGACAATTACAATGGAATTGAGGAATGGTTTGAACACACTATTCATCAAACTCATGAAGGTTGCAGGTATATTGGTCAACCTAAACGACATCATCAAGAACTCATAGTGCCCATACCGAGTCCTGAACGCCGTCTTGGGTACCTTCTCATGCCTAATCTTTAACTAATGGTACCCAGACCTTGAATCAATTTTTGAGAATATTGATGCATCCTGCAACTAGTCAAAGAGATCGTCTATACGAGGCAACAAATACTTATTTCTAATGGCGACCTTATTAAACTCTTGGTAGTCTATGCACATCCTTATGATACCATCATTCTTCTAACCAAACAAGACAAGAGCACCCCACGGGGAAACACTAGGATGGATGAAACTCTTATCAAGGAACTCTTAGATCTGGGTCTTACGCTATCTTAACTTTGCTGGAGCCATGCAATAAAGAGGGATAGAGATTGGGAGACTGCCCTACTTCAAGTCAATAAAAACAATACATCTCTATCTAGAGGCATACCAGATAAATCGATAGAAAACACTTCCTTAAACTCAGATACTACTTGAATAGACTCAATTGATGGAGACTCTGCATCGACATTTCAGATATTATCCAATTATGCCAAACAACCTTGCCCCACCAGTTTCCTAGCCTAGATGAAAGATATGATCTTTGATGGCTTAGGCTTGTACACCCCTTCCTACTATAACTTTTCCCTACCCGAGATCTCTAGAGTCACAGTCGTAGCATTACAATTATGTACAACATAATAGGGGGCCAACCAAGTTATGCCTAAGATTACATCAAAGTCAGTCATATCCTAAATAACCAAATCAATCCAATTTTGAGAACCCATAAACATGACAGAACAAGTACGAAAGACATGCATGACCATGACAAACTCTCCAACCAGAGTAGAAACATGGATGTGGGCATCAAGCACATCAAAATTCACATCAAATCCCAAGGCAAACTATATTGAAACATAAGAGTAAGTATAACTCGAATCAAATAAAATTGTAGCCATTCGGTCACGGACAAGAATAGTACCTGTGATCACTGCATCAGATGCCTCAACCTCGATCTTTCCTGGAAAGGCATTAAAATGAGCCTTGTCATCCTAATGTGCAACCTCTCTACCTGGCTGCACTGCTCCCCTACCTGTATTGCAATTTTCTTGGCCTCCACGACCTCTCTGATTTCCTCCTTGCCCACCTTGTGGATGTCCTCTGCCATTATTACCTCCGTCCGCCGGTACCACTACTTTGGGATACTGATGCACGGGTTCACTAATGCACGGGTCGGGAAAATCTCTCTTCATGTGTCCTGGTTCTCCACAATTGTAAAAGTTGTGGTCAAGAGACGGCCTGTTGCTTGGTACAAAAGAGGCTCCCAGACCGTCCTGAGTAGGATTCTGGTGTGGAGTCCCTGAGTAACCGCCCATAGAAGTGGGCATAGATGATTGAATCTGACGGGCTGCAATTTCCGGCCTACCTAAACCTCTAGAGTAGGAGAAATTAAAGTTACATATATTCTTGGGCCTCGTAGCCAAAGCCTTGGCCTGCCCATCCCGTCGAACTCTTTCTACCTTCTTCACAAAGTCTTTCACTTCATTAAAACTTTTACCTGTAGAGGTCATGTGAACAGACAACACCTGCTACTCGGGAATAAATCCCTTGATGAACAAATGGATCCTCTCTTCCTCTATTGTCACCAACTACGTAGCATATCAGGACAAGGCATGAAACTTAGCCTCATAAACAGCTAAAATCATACCACCCTATTCCAAAGTCATGAACTTATCCTTCTTGAGGTCCCTCAAAGTCTCGGGCATATATTTATCTAGAAACAAGGCATTGAACTGAATCCATGTGAGTGGAGGCAAGACTGGAGATTGATGAGTCCAAAAATTGGACTCATTTAGGGCTTTATTTTGATAGAAATAGTGTACTCGAATGCTTATTTTGTCTCAATATTTAATGAGAACTCTTAAGTTTCAGGTATTTGAAGTTTTAGTGGAAGCATGGACACTTAGGCGCAAAAAGGAACAAAGGCTAAAAAGAACGAAGAAGCTGAAGCCTGAGCATCGCCAAGCATATTTGGCAATTCGCCGAAAGGACAGACTCCGCCCTTTGTTCCAGTATGCAAAGCCCTGAAGGAATAGGATCAAGAAGGCGATGAAAGGAGCAGTCGGCGCTTTGCCGAATAGTTCCGCGAAGCAGTACTATACCGCCCAATGGTCCAGAACGTGAAGATGCTGAAGGCAAGTACTAAAAAGCGATGAGACAGAAAAAGGGCGAGTTGCCGAGTCATTCGGCGTGCTTGACTAACCTCACCAAATTATCCGCTAGCACTAATTTCTGACGGCTGTAAATACTAAACTCTTTATTAATTTTAGAAGTTCCGAACCATTATTTTTATTTTCATAACAGGATAGTACTGAACAGAGAAGGATTTCATCTTCCCCAAGTTGGAAGTGGGTCTTCTCTACTCTTCTTCCTTTGCTTAAATCAAGGTTTAATTTCTTATTCCCATTTGAATTTTAGTGTCATTTTAGGTGTATTTTTTTATTTCTTGATGTGTGGCTAAAAACCCCTATTCTTGGGGTGTGATTTAGCAAATATGTGTTGATATTGTTGTTGGGTCTTGCTTGCTGATAGGTTAGATGTATTTTAATGGTGATTTCACCTAGTGGTTCTGGTTTAATTTAATGGGTTTGTAGTTGCAAATACAAAACCACTCATGTGTTTTCGGCTTGCCCAAGAGGGAGGTCGCGAAACCAAGACCACTAGACTAATGGCCTAAGCAGTGGGTCGACATGAGGTACAACCCGAGAGGGTGAGCCCTAGTCCCATATCCTAACACTTAGCTTGAGAGAGTGAGTGGGGTAAGGCGTAGGCTGGTCTTCATGCGGTAAATGGGTGTCCGAGAGGAGCCCATTTGAAACGGGGTAAGTTGCCCGAGAGGGAACTTATTTCCATCTAAAGCTTAGCCTAGTCACTATTATTTTGCAAATTTCCTATTGAAAGCATGTACCCATTGATTTATCTTAGTTTGTATTGCGGTCACACCCTAAGAACCTTTCCCTATACTTGATTTCATTGTTATTTTTGCTGTTTTTACTACTTGTGACAAAACCCCAATTGATATTTGACACTTTAGTGTCACCCCCTTTAATTTACTATGTTTTTGCCCGTTAATGTTTTTAGCTACGACTAGTTAGAGCTAAATTTTATTTTTCTAACAATTCTCAAACACTCCCTTGGGACACGACCCTAACCTTTAGTTGGGTTACTATACTATCGACGATCGTAGACACTTATACCGTAGGTTAGTATCGTTGGTCACGATAAGCATCAGATATCGACATTCCACAAAGGCTCTCCACCATTGCTTAGCCTTACCTTGAAGCTGAAAGGTCACAAACTCAATTCCATGTTGGTGCACAATGCCTAACTTGTGAAGTCTCTCATAGAAAGCTAGGATGAACTCATAGGCATCCTTACTTTTAGTGGAATACTTGCGACTTTAACTTCAAAAACATGACCTGCATCTCGTGCTCAGTGCCCGTCATCACAGGCCCAGAAGTGGATGGAAGAAGGTTTCAACACCCAACACTCCATCCATCTTATGGACTGTAGCAACAACCGGGCATATGAGTGGAGGTTGAGCAGCTTGCACCATGGGAATGGCTCTAGATTTGACTAACCCAGTTAGAGAGGTCAAAATCTATTGAGCTATAGCTGGATCCAAAGGTGGAGTCCTGCAGTCCCAGCCTATGTATCCTCCTCTGGTTCAGTATCCTCGCCCACCTCAATCTCTAAATTGTATTCTACCTCGTCCTGGGGTGTGGGAGGGGACTCTTCCCTGGTACACTGTAACCTTGGGCTTTATCCTTGGTGGGTGCTACCCTTCCTTGGCCTCTGTCCTTCCTCTTCCTCTACCGCTGCCTCGGCCACGTCCTCTCACTGCGGGCTCCTTGCTAGCTTATTGATGGGAGCTACTAGCCTAGCACCGTTGTTTCGTGTGTTATGCATCTATGCATCGACGGGTGAAAGAGGTTAGATACCCATTTGAATCAAGTTATAGCACGAAGAGAGATGGATATAGAGAGATTTTCCTAAACTCCTGTAGCCTCTTTAAGAAAAATACAGACGTCTCCATACTGTTTTGCAAGACTCTACTACAATAGTTTTGGTACAACGAGTTCAATGAACCTAGGGCTCTTATAATAACTTTGACACGACCCAAATCGCCACGATTGACACCCACACTAACCCTCCGATTGAAGAACCATTACTAAAACCAACTAAACAATACTAACCAAAAGACTGACATTTAAATATGTGGAAACAAGTTTAAATAGTCAATTTAAAAGATGAGTTCCCATAAACTCAGTAAGTTATCAAAAACAAAAATAAAAAAGTCGAATTTCAGTCCCTAGAATGCAACACCAAAACAACTAAACATAAAGTAAGAGTCAGAAAGGTCTATGTCCGAAGGAAATGGACTAAGATCCTAAATGAAATCATGGTATCTTGAAGGAATTGGCTCATCCTTAAACTCGACAAGTCAGTGATCTCCTAGCTGAGGTCTCTCAATAGCCGCCTGAAGATGCCCTATACTCAACAAAGAAAGAGCAATTGCAGTATCAGTACAGAAACAACAGTGTACTGGTAGGATCACGCGAATATTCTAGTAAGTGAGACATACACAAGTAAGTACAACATAGTAATCCACTCATATACAGAAGAATAACAATTTACCAGTTCATGCTCAATAAATTGGTTTCACAATATTAACCTCGAATGCAACAGTCAATGATGGTCCTCCCATGGAACCCACACTCAAACTGTTATTGTGTCAGAACGTGACACTTGATCCAATAATATGTTGGAACATGACACCCGATACAATATGTGTCAGAACATGACACTCAATTCAATTATGTGTCGAAACGTAACACCCGATCTAATTAACCACAGTCATAAACATAATCAACACCATGTTGAATGACTTACACACTTGTATCGTACTATCAGATAACAGGTTCATTGCATGCTACATAATCACATTTAGTCATTTCATGAGATTCATTTCATCTTTCCGTATTCACATGCACGTACAAATACAATAAAGCAGTTAGCAGGCATATATAACACATACGGGAAATCAAACGATCACCTACCTCGAAACCAAGCCTGAACGCTCTTAAGGAATTTGAGCTTTCCCTTTACGGAGTCTCTCTACTTGTTTTTGGTCTAAAACAAGTAATTAATGCAAACGATCAATAATAGAGGCCTAGTTTACCCAGATCTCTTGGCCAATCCCATGATCATTATACCCAACTAGGGATTTTTCTACCATTAAATTCAAGTAAAAACCCTCCCTCAAGGATAAATAACAATAATTCTAAGTTCTAAGAATCAAATTATGAATTAGGAGAATAATTGACTTACCTCTAGTGCGATAATTAGTGAAAAACAAAAAGAAATATCCCTAGGTCGCCCTTTTTCTCTCCAAGAACGGAGTTTGCAGAAAATAACATTTTTGAAACTTTTCCCATATTCACTCGTGATTGGCTCGCCAATCCTGCCATAGCGGCTCCGTAATGGAGGGAATAATCTGGCCTTGGTGGGGATTCATGAGTCCACAAATTGGACTTATCTAGGGCTATATTTTAATAGAAATTGTGTCCTCAAATGCTTATTTTATCTCAATATCTGATGAAAACCTTTAAGTTTCAGGAATTTGAATTTTTAAGGAAAGGATGGACACTACGTCGCAAAAAAGAACGGAAAGGATGAAACGAATGAAGAAATGAAGGCCTGAGGATCACCGAATACACTTGGCGAGTCACCGAAGGATCTTACGTCACCTTTTGTTCCAATGTACTGATCCTTGAAGGAAAGGATCAAGTCGGCGGAAAATGGAGCAATCGGTGCATCGCCGAGAATTTCCGCGAAGCAGTACCATGTCGCCAAATGACCCAGAGCACGACAATGCTGAAGCTTGGTACAAGATGACGGTGAACTACACCAAAGGGCGAATCGCCGAGTTGATCGGCGATTCCGACTAATGACGTCGAACAATCCGCTGCAGCACAGATCTGTAATAAGTATAAATACAAGTTAGAGGTTTAGTTTTAAGGTTGATGAACCATTATTATAATATTCACATATAATAGTACTTTTTGAAATTTTTGCTCTAAGTTTGAGAGGGTTTTGAATACTTGAAGAAGAAAAGAGTTTCATTTTCTAGATTTGGAGTTGGGTCTCTTGGATTCTTCATTCTTGGCCTGTAGCAAGATTTAAATCTTCATACCCATTTGAATGCAAGATCATTTAGCTATAAATTTCTATCACTTGATGTGTCGCTAAAACCCCTAATTCTTGGGGTGTGATTTAATGAATATGGGTTAAGATAATTGTTGGGTCTCGCTTGCTGATAGTCTATTTGTAGTTTAAATGTGATTTCATTTAGTGCTTGTGGATGAATTTAATTAATTTGTAGTTGCAAATACAAGTTTATTTATGTGTTTTTGGCTTGCTCGAGAGAGAGGTCGTAAAACTAAAACCACTAAATTGATGGCCAGTGTGAGTGGGTCGACATGAGGTTCAACTCGAGATAGTGAACCCTAGTCCCATATCCACACACTCAGCTCGAGAGAGTGAGTGGGTTAAAGCGTAGGCTGGTCTTCACGCGACAATGGGTGTCTGAGAGGAACACATTTGAAACGGGGTAAGTTGCTCGAGAGAGAGCTTATCCCTTTTAAAGTCTAGCCTAGTCACAATTATTCTATGAATCTTCTATCGAAAGTACGTACCCAATAATATAGATTAACCCGTATTCCCATCACATCCCAAGGATCCCTTCTCATTACTTAGAAACCCTTGTTTATTTTGCTGTTTTTACTTACTAGTGACAAAAACCTCCCATTGTTAATTGACACTCTTGTGTCCCCCTATTTAATTTATAATATTTTTACTCGTTAATGTCTTTAACTACAACTACTTAAAACAACTCTCTTGGGACGATCCCAACCCTTGTGGGTTACTAAACTATTGTATGATCGTAGACACTTGCATCGAAAGTTGTGTCTTGATTATGCAAACATCAAAATGGCGCCGCTGCCGGGGAGTGGTGTTATTTGAGAATGTTTAGATTAGTAGAATTTTTGTTCTTCTTAGTTGTAGTCTACTTACCTAGTTTTTAGTTTTGTTTTGTTTGTTGTGTTAATATTTTAGAAAGCATGAGTGATAATGGTAGCAACGACAACCAGGTAGGCCACCAAGACGACATCGGAAATCTCAACGATGTCCAAGAGCCCAATATCAATGGCCCCCATCTGATGGGATGCGTTGGAGCCATTCGTTTACCCCCAGCAGAGGGAAATGCAGTATTTCACATAACGAGCACCATGTTGCAACTCTTACAACTAAAGAGACTTTTTAGCGGACTTGCTCATGAGGATCCTCACGAGCATCTTCGAAACTTTGTAAATGTGTGCGGACCATTCTCCTTCAAAAACATCTCTCAAGAGTCGGTCCGATTGAGGCTATTCCTTTTCTTGTTGATGGGGGAGGCGTGCAAGTGGCTAGCCGAGCTACCACGTGAATCTATTAGTTCTTGGGAGGAGTTGGTAATCGCATTTCAAGTGCAATTTTTCCCTCCCTCGAAGATGACGTCATTGAGGGATAGAATCCAGAGCTTTAAAAGGCTAGAATGAGAGCCTCTGCACGAAACTTGGCTGCGATATAAAAAATTGGTGCTACAATGCCCAACCCATGGTTTGCCCGATAATGTCTTGCTACAATACTTTTACCGAAACCTGGATTTGGTAAATAAAGGTGTCATTGATCAGCTTTCACCTGGAGGACTGATGCAACAACTGTATGCAGTAACATCCCAACTTTTAGATGGCATGACGACCATCAATAGAGCATGGTACACCCGTGAAGGCCAAGTCTCCCCTCTCACATTCAAACTATCCAAGGAGCAAATGGACAAAGATAATGAGAGAGACCAACACATGGCCAAGATCATGACACAACTTGATATTTTATCCAAGAATGTCATAGGGACTGGTGCCTGTGGTGTCAATGCTATGGGGGTCGGGTGCGCAACTCCTGAGGAGGCAAATTTCGAAGCCTTATATAATGAGGAGGTGAACTTCCTAGCCAACCAAGGTGGTGGTTTTCGTTCAAACTACCCAAGGCAGGGTGGTAACCAAGGTTGGGCTAGGGACGAAGGATGGAAGGATCGCGAATGGAGAGACCGAAATCCTAATTGGAAGGATGGGGAAAAGGACAGATATGTGCCTCCCCACGAGCACCAAAAGCCAAAGGATTCAGAGAGTGGTAGGTCTGAGGATATGTTCTCGCGTATCCTCAACAAAGTTGAAGGGTCAGACAAAATACTGAAAGGCATGAAAGAAGATGTTTCTACCCTTAGTCAGACCGTCACATCGTATTCAGTTTCAATCAAGCAGTTAAAGACCCAAATGGGTCATATCTCGTCTCACCTTAATCCGAGACATCAAAGGGGGTTTGCCTAGTGATACTATGGCTAACCCCAAGAATGAGGTTTGAAGTTGGACTTGCGTCGTGCCACGACGTTAACTGAGGCGCTGTTTGGGAGGCAACCCACAACCCTTATTCTTGTTTTTATTTTGTTTTTTGTTTGATCAAATAATGGTGTGTTGACATATACCTCTTTTATGACCTACTTGTGAGCGTGTGATTCTCTCTTAAACACCCCTTGAGCCTTACCTTTCTTTGAAAGAAACTTGATGAAAACTAGACCTTTCTTAATCCCTCACCCATAATCCTCATGAAGTTGTGGTTAGTTAAATAACCAACTTAGGCCAAAAGCCTAAGTTGGGGGGTGGTGAAAAGATAGGGGCAAGTCAAGAAGTGCAGGGAAAGTCTCCCCTCCATATAAAAAAGAAAGAGGAGAAAAGAGAAAAAGAATGAAAAAGAAAGAGGTGGAATAAAGTACAAAAGAAATAGGGTTTCCAACACACCATGGTAAAGTGAATAATAGGATGACTTATGAGCACTAAAGAAAATGATGAAAAAAAAGGGAAGGAAGTGTTGTGAGCACCACATTTCATGAGGATGAAAGTCACTGAGCCTAAAATGATCATATATTTACACTCAGCCCCGTTACAAGCCTTGAAAAGACCTTTGTGATCTTGAGAAAGTTGAAACAAATGTTAATTGGAAAATACGAGCAAACCTATGGGTGAAAGCATGCATTGTGTTCATCTTTGTGAGTGTGAGCATTGTATATGATTCCTGAACTTTAAATTGATTATACCTTTGCATCTGAAAATGGAATCATCATTTGTGTGAGGGCATTCAAAGGCTTTTGTTGAGCTTGAACTTGCATTTGAAGCAAGTATTGCGAGCTTGAGAATCTTTGGTAATGGTGTGTCACAACTTGAATCTTTGAGTACACAATTGATCCTTGCATAAGTAAATTGAGTCTTGTTGTGTGCATTCATGATTGAGTCTTGTGTAGCATTGTTTGAGACACCCTTTTTGAACGGCTGAACTTGAGTTTGTTTGAGGACAAACAAAAGTTTAAGTTGGGGTTGTTGATGAGTCCACAAATTGGACTCATCTAGGGCTATATTTTAATAGAAATTGTGTCCTCAAATGTTTATTTTATCTCAATATCTGATGAAAACCTTTAAGTTTCAGGTATTTGAAGTTTTAAGGAAAGCATGGACACTACGTCGCAAAAAGGAACGAAAAGGCTGAAAAGAACGAAGAAATAAAGGCCTAAGGATCGCCGAATCCACTTGGCGAGTTGCTGAAGGGTCTTACGTCGCCTTTTGTTCCAGTGTGCTGAGCCCTGAAGGAAAGGATCAAGTCGGCGGAAAAATGGAGCAGTCGACGCATCGCCGAGAAGTTTCGCGAAACAGTACCATATCGCCTAATGACCCAGAGCACGATGATGTTGAAGCTTGGTACAAGACGACGGTGAACTACACCAAAGGGTGAATCGCCGAGTTGATCAGCGATTCCAACTAATGACGTCGAACGATCCGCTGCAACACATATCTGTAATAACTATAAATACTAGTTAGATTTTTAGTTTTAAGGGCGAGGAACCATTATTATAATTTTCACATATAATAGTACTTTTTGATATTTTTGCTCTAAGTTTGAGAGGGTTTTGAAGAATTAAAGAAGAAGAGGGTTTCATTTTCTAGATTTGGAGTTGGGTCTCTTGGATTCTTCATTCTTGGCCTGTAGCAAGACTTAAATCTTCATACCCATTTGAATGCAAGATCATTTAGCTATAAATTTCTATCACTTGATGTGTGGCTAAAAACTCCAATTCTTGGGGTGTGATTTAGTGAATATGGGTTAAGATAATTGTTGAGTCTTGCTTGCTGATAGATTATTTGTAGTTTAAATGTGATTTCATTTAGTGCTTGTGGATGAATTTAATTAATTTGTAGTTGCAAATACAAGTTTATTTATGTGTTTTTGGCTTGCCCGAGAGAGAGGTCGTAAAACTAAAACCACTAAATTGATAGCCAGTGTGAATGGGTCGACATGAGGTTCAGCTCGACAGAGTGAACCCTAGTCCCATATCCACACACTCAGCTCGAGAGAGTGAGTGGGTTAAAGCGTAGGCTGGTCTTCACACAGCAAATGGGTGTCCGAGAGGAACACATTTGAAACGGGGTAAGTTGCTCGAGAGAGAGCTTATCCCCTTTAAAGTCTAGCCTAGTCACAATTATTCTATGAATCTTCTATCGAAAGCATGTACCCAATAATCTAGATTAACTCGTATTCCCGTCACATCCCAAGGATCCCCTCTCATCACTTAGAAACCCTTGTTTATTTTGCTGTTTTTACTTACTAGTGACAAAAACCTCCCATTGTTAATTGACGCTCTTGTGTCCCCCCTTTTAATTTACAATGTTTTTACTCGTTAATGTATTTAGCTACGACTAGTTCGAACGAAATTTTATTTTTCTATAAATTCTCAAAACCACTCTCTTGGGACGATCCCAACCCTTGGTTGGTACTAAACTATTATACGATCGTAGACACTTGCATCGGAAGTTGTGTCTTGATTACGCAAACATTAGGGATGCATGGAGATAGAGACTCGGAATTTGTGTTCCAAGTCCCCATTTCACAACACACCCTCAAACCTTGATGTTCTAAAACCACCCTTTCACGCTAAGATCAATTACGGGAGTTCTACCCGCCCGAATTAAATTCCGTAAAGCCATACATGCTCCTTATCATCTTGGCTATCCACGCAAATCATTAAATTCATAATCGAATCCCTCATCCATTACTGAATTACCCTAGACCTCACTTGACTCAGATTTTGTCCAACTCTAGCCTAGGCTGGAAATTTCAAAGTTACTACTCATAAGTTTTCTGGCTCAAATTCCTTCCCCATTGGCTTATACATAACGACGGGAATAGGTTGTTACATATATGTTTGCTTATCCGCATAATTTTCCATATAATTAACATGAATACTTGCAATGCATGTACGCACGCAGTGACTAGCAATATATTTTTTATATGCGACTAAATATGAAATGTGCCAGTTGGTTAGTCGTGTATTGTTTTGTGTTGTATTTTATGAAATATTTGAATTCTTACACATAAGAAATCTAAATTAGCATAAGATATCTGGAAAAAAGATATTATTTTCTTCTATTCAAAATTGTAAGTACACGTCATAGAATACAATTTCCAATTAGGAAAAATGTTTACTTGAGATATCCTTAAGATTTGGTTAAGAAATAAAAAAATAAAAAATTAAATTAAATTAAATAATAAAGGAAAAAACTTAATGTTCCACCATTCGTTTATGATAGATCTTTTCCATTTCGGCAGCGATTGATTTTCTCACATGCACGGACGTAAGGATTTGCTGGGAGCCCTAAATGACAATTTTTCATGTTGTTAGTCCTACGGTCGCATGGGATGCGATTGCGATCCAGAGCACCATAATCAATTTTCTTTCCCTCACAAATTATAGAAGCTAACAATAATTTCATTGCAATGAGAATAACTGCCTTAGATGTCCCCATCTTTTATTTCTTAACCAAATTAATCAAGATTGCTTATCATAATTATATATAGAACAATGTCTTTTTATTTCTTAATTTGATTGTTCAAGTGGTTTCACGCATTTTAAGTTCTAACATACAAGTTTTGATGGAGTACAATTATGTGACTATTATTAAAAAATAAGAGGGTTTCGTGAGAAAGAAAGCAAACTTTTAAATAAAGATAAATTAAAACAAAAGAAACATATTTTAAAAGAGAATATGACAATAGGGTATTTCTGGTGTATGGGGATGAGTGGAATAATCGAGGTACTAGAATGGTTTTTGATAAAGGTTTTCAGTTTGGAAATTTGAAAATTTGACCAAAGCAAAAAAATTAGAAATATTTACAATATTGGATAGAATCTATGGAAGATATAAAACTATTAGAACAATTAATGGAGGAAAATTTATACATGTACCAAAGAACCCAAGATATGTTATATCTAGAATATATCATAAATAGTATTAAAGAAATATTCAGATTAAAA